>JABAJS010007653.1:0-53284 GCA_018221635.1 Tephrocybe sp. 10521TJB
GTATCCATATATGGTCACTAAATTTCTCAGTATCCATATATGGATACTAATTTGTTCCAGGTATGACACCTGAGCCTCTTTTATCACCGCACCGTCGCCCATAGCCCCTGAGCCCCGCCTTTCGTTCGCTGAAGAGGCCAACAAAGGAAGGGACAAGAGAATTTTAGAGAAGAATGGTACACATTCGATGAATGCTGTCAGTTTAAGACGCCCAGCGGGCAAGCGACGCGATTTGCCAAAAGAACGAAACGATGACGTCGCTATTTCCGTGATAGGCCTGATCTCAAAAAACGTATAAAACCATCCATCCTCCGAATCCCTCACTGAGGTTCCTTTTTCTCCCCCCACCATGACCTCCACTATTGACCCCAAGTCCATCGGGAGGCCCGCCCCCCGAGCTCGTCGCCATGTGCGCACATTAACGGGTCAGTTATCAAAGAACATCCCTGCGATGTTCAAGATCCTAAGTCGGGGCATTGTCAGGCTATTTACCAGAGAAAGACGCATCTGGCAAGGAGAAGTGGCCCAGAGGAGATGAAAAAACTTGGAAGGCGGGTTTGAGAGGTCTAGATACAGGTCCGTGTACTTCGTCACAGCCCGGAGCTCACGTTGCTAATCCAGAGCATATCAGATGTCGAATCCATCACCAAGTCGTTCGTTGGACATGTTCAGACCTCCCTAGCTCGCCAAGCATACAATCTCGGCAAGTATACGCATCTTTCCCGCCTCTATTGCAAATAACATTTTACCGCAGACAATCTCGGTGCTTATCAGGCTGCAGCCCTGTCAGCTCGCGACAATCTCTTGGTGAGCGATTTTGACATTCACAGCGCCATTATCGAAGCTAACACAGTATTCATAGGTAAACTGGAATGGCACCCAGCAAACATACATGCGCAAGGCACCCAAGAGGGCATACTATCTGTCCCTCGAGTTCCTGATGGGGCGCACGTTGGACAATGCCGTACGATACTATCTCTCCTCTTCATTTTTGCAACCTGTGTTCATTCGATCGCCCATTCAGCTGCTCAACCTCGGGTTGAAGGACGAGTACAAGGATGGTGTCAAGCGCCTCGGTTTCTCCATCGAGGATATCCTCGACCAAGAACGCGACGCAGCGCTCGGCAACGGTGGTTTGGGCCGCCTCGCTGCTTGTTATCTGGATTCCTCGGCATCCCAGGTTCGTAACATCCTGCTATTTCGTCCCTTCTTCTTATCATATGTCAGGAACTCCCCCTATGGGGCTACGGCCTAAGGTACAAGTATGGTATCTTCCAACAGCTCATCTCTCCCGAAGGCAATCAACTCGAGGTGTGAAATGTCGCTTCTCAAATGAAATGATTATCTTCCTCACAGCGTAAAGGCACCTGACCCATGGTTGGAACATCAGAACCCATGGGAGGTGGGCCTCTAAAAATTTGCTATGTCACGTATCTGACTTGCCAAACGGCAGATTCCACGCCTTGACGTCTCTTATGAGATCCGATTCTACGGTAAATCTGAGCGCCTCAATGACGGCACCGGTCGTGCAACCTGGACCGGTGGGCAGGAAGTCCTTGCGATTGCGTACGATGTTATGATTCCGGGTTACAAAACCTCGACAACGAACAACCTCAGGCTTTGGGAGAGTAAGCCTAAGCGAGGCTTCGATTTGAACTCTTTCAACGGTAAGGGGGCTTGTTATCATTGTGTCAATAGTGCTGAAGTTGAGATGTAGCCGGTAACTACGAGGGTGCCGTTGAGTCGTCAAACAGTGCTGAAGCTATCACGTCCGTCCTCTATCCCAACGATCACACGTAAGCCCTTATCTCGACATTTCATTTTCTGCTGTCAAACTCACAGTTGTACCAACAGAACGTGTGAGTGAGGCTCTCTTTATGTATATGAAAATCTTAACACAGTGTAGTCGGCAAGGAACTCCGCTTGAAGCAACAATAGTGAGCTCTGTCTCGACCTATTTTTCTCAGTTCAACTCTGACAATCGTCGCAAGCTTCTGGACGGCCGCCAGTCTTGCAGATATCCTCCGCCGCTTCAGGAACCTCGGCAAGCCCATCAACGAGTTCCCTGAATGCAAGTCTGTTGTGTTGTTTTTCACTCTGTCGTAGCTTATAGTCTCTCTCTCCCGATAGATGCTGCAATCCAACTCAATGACGTCAGTGATACTACGAACATCCTATCTAATCTTGCACTGATTATGATTACCAGACACATCCTACCCTCGCAATTCCCGAACTGATGCGTATCCTCATCGACGACGAAGATTTGAAATGGGATGCTGCCTGGAATATCGTCACAAACACTTTCTTCTATACTAACCACACTGTGCTCCCTGTGCGTTTCTAATTTCGTATTTTCCCAAGTACTATACTGATCCAGATTTATATTCAACAGGAAGCCCTAGAAAAGTGGCCTGTCCCCATGGTTGAGCATCTTCTTCCCAGGCACATGCAAATAATTTACGATATCGTGAGTTCTCTATCTTACACTTATTGGTCATAGACTGATTCGTCTTGTCAGAACTTGTAAGCCCGTGTTCCTTCGAGCGTCTGGTCAAGGAGATTGATGACACCCATCGGACAAGGTTCTTCCTCCAAGCTGTCGAGAAGAGATTCCCAGGGGATCGGGATAGGTTGGCACGCATGTCCTTGATTGAAGGTGCAACCGACTCTTCCATGATAGACGCTGATTAGTACTCACGTATCCCGCTTTCAGAGGGTCAACCCAAGCAAGTTCGAATGGCGTTCCTTGCATGCATTGGTACGATATATCTGTCCTTCGATAATAGTCGTACCTTCAACCTGGAATAATAGGCAGTCGCAAGGTCAACGGTGTCGCTGAGGTGAGACCGTGCTTATACCTTCTCTCGACTCTCGTGGAAGGCTAATATCTCTTGCTTAGCTGCACAGTGAGCTCGTCCAGACAACCATTCTCAAGGACTTTGTCTTGTTTGAGGGGATTAGCAAGTGAGTTCTATATGCCCGTTATTTCAGACTATAGCTTATTTCGACACTTTAGGTTCGGCAACGTCACCAACGGAAGTGAGTAACCCATTATTTGAGTGGCGTAACCTTCATCGAAAACTTGCTACAGTCACTCCTCGCCGATGGCTTGATCAGGCAGGTCCCACGTTCATCCCTCTTCACTTCATCTCATACATGGCCCATAGTGCAACCCCGAGCTCAGTGCGCTCATCACCAAGACCCTCAAGATCGACAAAGCCGTATGGCTCAAAGACCTCACCAAACTCGAGGGTCTCCTACCCTTTGCTGAAGACAAGGCTTTCCGCAAGGAATGGGCTGCGATCAAACAACGCAACAAGGAACGCTTGGCGCATCATGTTCAAGTTACACTTGGGTTCACAGTCAACACCGATGCGCTATTCGATGTGCAGATCAAGGTGTGTTGTAACGTCGATGGATGCGGTATAGTACTAATAGATTTATCTCAGCGTCTCCATGAATACAAGGTTTGTTTTCGCTTGGATGTGTAATTTTGCTTGGTTGCTCAAGTTTTGTATAGCGTCAAACGCTCAACATCCTAGGCGTTATCCACGTACGTTCTCCGTCGATCAGAGACAGCTTTGATTCTTATTCTAGGAAAAGAGGTACCTCACCCTGAAGAACATGACCCCCGCTCAGAAGAAGAAAGTCGTCAAACGTGTTGTCTTCTTTGCTGGAAAGGCCGCCCCTGCTTGTAAGCATCCTTGTGTTTATACGTAGACAATGGTTGACCATTTTCCCCTATCGCAGACTATATTGCTAAGCTGGTGAGCTTGACCTTTTTCTTGTCTGAATTTTTGTTTCTTAAAAACGACAGACCATTCGCTTGATCGTCAATGTCGCGCGTACTATCAACGCCGATCCCGACACCAAAGATTACCTTAGCCTCTACTTCCTCCCTGACTATTCCGTTTCCCTTGCCGAGATCCTCATCCCGGCTTCTGATATCAGCCAGCATATCTCCACGGCTGGCACTGAGGCGTCTGGCACGTCCAACATGAAGTTCTGTCTTAATGGAGGACTGTTGTTGGGCACGGTTGATGGAGCCAACATTGAGATCGCAGAGGAGGTCGGGGAGAGCAATGTCTGTCAGTGCTTTTATATGTCTTCTTCCTAAAGTTACTGATTGATACTTCACGTCAGTCTTCTTTGGGCACCTGACTCCGTACGTTATCAACAATATGCGCCACTCTAAATTATTTTGACATTTTTGTTGTCTTGCAGTGCCGTAGAGGATTTGCGTCACCAGCATTTGTACCATCCTATTCCCATCGAACAGAAGTGCCCCGCGTTGGCCCACGTCCTTGACCAGGTTTCGGCGGGTCTGTTTGGTGATAATGGTGTATATGAGCCGTCAGTTTCTTCACCTCTTTTTCCTTCACGCGTTACTAACTTTTTGAACGCAGGCTTCTTAACACCATCAGACAAGGAGACTATTATCTGCTCTCTGACGATTTCGATTCCTGTGAGTGCCGTGTTTATCCAGCAAGATCATGTCACTGATCTTTCTCGTAGACATCACGGCCTTGGCCATGGTTGACGAGGCGTACAGTGACAAGGAGGAGTGGATCAAGAAATCGATCAGAACTACTGCCAAGGTTAGTTTTTGTTTCGACATTTACCGAGATTGACTTGCTCATGTTATTCAAAGATGGGTAAATTCAGTTCGGATCGTGCCATCAATGAATATGCGGAGAGCTACTGGAACATTGAAAGAACACCCGTGACGAAGGGATAGGCTGTTTTGGAAAAAAAAACCCCTTGTACGTTCGATCCCATGTATAATATTAAGTTTTAGAATTTTAGCATGAATAGAGGGGAATTGTCAATTGATACCTGCAGCTGAGCATGCTGCCTTCGAAGTCTATGAATTCAAGGAGTGAGGTAGAACCAATTATTTACAGTAATAATTACGGCATTGCTTCGGCCGAAGTGACCGATCGATGGCCCATGCGTGGAGACTAACACATGGCTGATTTTCAATATATAAATTCTTTCCTTCATACTTATATGAGAGTCACAACAACGAGTGGCGGACCCTCTCTCCCCAATGAAGTGTGGGATGAAGTATTCGAACAAATATCGCCGGACCAGCTTCCAACAGTGACCCTAACTTGCCGTGCCTTTCGTTCCCTTGGTCTACCTTTCATATTTGAGGAGTTCATTTTCTCGCCCTACATTCTAACCGACAATACAGCAAATGCTCCTCCAACGTTTTATCTTGAAGTTTCGAAGATAGCGATGGAGAAGCTCCACTTCTTCACCTCGGCACACATTTCGCCCTATGTTCGCACCTGCCGCATCGCACCTGTATATAGGCCATCCGAACAAGATGACTTGCCTGCAATTTCTTACCCTATTCTCGACAAGATCTTTCAGCTGCTTCCCTGTTTCACAAACATCCGCAACCTCACATTCTTTAGAGTGGTGTTCTCCCCCTTTGCGGTCCTTCAGCTTGGTCTTTTACCTGCCCTCAGGTCTTTGTTATTCTTTGCATGTCAATTACCTGAAGACACCTCTCCTAGCCTCATTATCCGTGCGCCAAGCATTAAAATTCATCAAAGGGGTCCCCTTAAAGTACAAGAAAAAAGAGGGATAGGACGTTTGAAAAACATTCTGGACCCGCAACACCTCGCAAGTCTTACTATAACGCCGCATCTTACCTCTGTCGCATTCTTCGGGGACCCTCCTACACTTCCGCCTTTTCCATACTTGAAAACTCTGTCGTTTTCCTTACCTGAAGACCTCATTCTGCATCTTCCCGCTATATTGCAGAGATTCCCGCGCCTCAGCAAGCTTACTCTCTCTCTATCGTCTAGCGGGTATTATTTTCCTAATTCGTCCACCGCTCGCCGAATTCTTCATACAGCACTACCTCTGGTGTACTATAATGGACCATACGAACTCCTTCACTCCGTGACAGCTGATGTAATGCTCGCGTTGTCACTCGACAGCTTTCAGAGAACCGGGATTGATCCTGATGCCCTGGTCCACGAACTCAATTCTTACAAGAAGAACCTAGAAAAATTAGAGTTCTTTAAAGCCCGACTGGAGCGTTTGGACCCATCCTTCCTTGCATCCATCGCCTCTCTCTTACCCCGGCTGAAGACACTCCATCTTGGTCATTCTCCCTTTTCCGATATTTGGTCATCCACTCAAATTACTCCGACGGTAAAATTTTGACTTGCTCTGTTTCTCACTTACCTAAATTGGTAGAGTAGGGATTTCTGGATACAATCACGGTTGACATGCTTCCTGCCAGTCTCGAACATATCTACTGGGCCTGGTCCGCCCAAAGTCTTGATGAGGCGAAGTCTCAAGGCATGGCTTTCGCCAAGAGACTACTAAATCTTCGTCCATCCCTCAGGTCCATCTGTATAACAGATGTGTATCACTTTGCCTACTTTTATAAGAGGACACAATGGGGACAGGAATTCATTGAGCTTCATGAAGGTATCCTATGTTTTTATTTATTAAATTCTATGCTCATCCCCGCTTGTCGACTTTCAGTTAACTGTACAACTGCGGCGGGAAGCGCGATCTTCCGCGTAAATCTTGGCAAGTTCTTTGTGGAAGGGCAATTCTTCGAATAGTACTGGAAAAGCTGCAAGTTGTCGTATTTTGTAAACGACGAGACGCGGCTATCTTAGCTTAGAGATATGCTGATTACAGTACCAACGCCCCGCCGCAAGGCAATTATATACATCAAAGTCTTTTGGTTATACTGCCTTTCAAGAAAGAATCCATACAATCAAGCCAATCAAGCCCTCACGCTAGCCTGTTTCGTGCACAGCGAACGCATGCCATCAAGTGACAGTTCCTACAAGCCTAGGTCCCCCCGTTTTAGCGTCTGGTAAGAGTCCTAGGAGCGTGTAACATACCAGTAAATAGTCTCGTAACCAATTTCCGCATTCTTCACAGTTCGCCGAACCGTTTTGCCTCCTCCATGAGTGATGGATGCAATTGTGATTATCCCGAAGGGTGTTGGCCATCTGGCGGATGCGTTCTCGGAATACAATTGGCGCTACGGGCGCTCTCTCGACAGCCACTTCTACTCTATGGCGTGCGGTCTCTAAAAGCCTTCCCTCGTCCCACTGCGGGCATTTGCAGTTTTTCCACGGCACAGCGCAGACATAACAAAATTCGAACCGGCATCGGCAAGTCATATGGTAGCATCCAGTATGGAGCTCGACGATAGAATGACATCCAGGACATGTCTGCCATTGTTCCGCTTGTGCAAGCTCACGGACTTGTTTGACCGCTTGACTTTCAGTGCAGCGCTGGCCTGGATGTCCTACCTGTCGGCACTTCGGGCAGATAGATGTGCCACATTTGCCACATGACATCGAGTGCTGGGCACCTTCGGACGAGCCCAGGAAGGCCGAGCATGCGGGCGCGGGGCAGTATACACGATTCGCCGCTGGAACGTTGAGTTCCCCGCGTTTTGCGTTGTATACTTGGAGGATTCTCGGAGCAATGAAAGGGACCATGGCATCATGTGGGATAGGCTTGGAGCAGCATCGAGGAGGATACAGACTTTCATCGCGAGTCGCAGCGCTGATCAAGTCGGATAAACATCCACCGCAATAAAAGTGTTCGCAAGGAACTTTCAAGGCCGCTGAACTTCTGAATGTATCACCACAGGCCGTGCACGTCCTGACGGAATCATATGAGCCTCGACTAACTGCGAGGAAACTGCAATAGCGCTTACACGGAAGTCTGCACTTGCAGTGGCTTCTTGATAGGCTGCACTGCGACAACTCGACCCTTACCCTTAGAAACCGATGGCTTACTACTCAAAGCACTGAATTATTTTCGGTGAGCGAGGTTTGTCACATAGTGAAGTTTAAAGACCTACAGGCTTCTGATGGACGAGGTCAGGTTTTCAATGGCATCGTCCTGTGAATCTCCATCCGCACGATCAAGCGAATCTTCATTCGATCTGATTTATTGGACAACTGGTTAGACAAGATCAGTCAGATGAAGGGCAAGTATACGCACGTTTCAGCAAGTTGCGAGAAAGTGGGATCCTCCACTAGACGTTGAGCTTCAGATAAAGGAGGAAGCGCCCCTCCGTTCAGCAAAGTAAGTGCCGCACGCCGATCGTCTGCTGCTGCTCTTTCAACAATCGAGAAAGCGTTTAGAAGGCGATTATCAGTATTGATTGCATCGTTGAGGCTCTTGGCCATGGCGTAGTCGTTGCTCGTCCGCAGGTTGTGCTCCCAATACTCGGATTGCAGCTTGAGTGCGAGTTCCTGGTCGGATAAGGGCGCATCGGCGCGCGCTTTCCCCTTACGCCCCCTACCGATCTCTGCGAGATCTTCGAGCAACAGCTCAGCGATTAGCTTCGAAGTTTCGGGGTCAAGATCGTCGGGTTCAATGATCGGATTGATACGTGGTATCGACCTCAGTGAAGAGAAAGAGGCCATCCTGTGATGGTGGTTCGAGGTCGAATCAGTTGTACGCCCCGATTAGAAGTCCGGATAGACGCCGAATGCTGTACTGGCCACGAGGTAATTACTGCTTGTTTCCCTGCGGGACCAGACTAGGGAAGCCAGTGCACCAAGAATACAAAATGTACATTGGATGTCGTCAATCAGAAAGCCAGCCAAAGAACGAAAGGAGCCACATATTCAGGGTTTTAGTAGGTACTACAAATAATGACCATGCAAGTACAAGATGATGTCCAATTCGGCGTCGCAGGGAGCAAAAACTACGTAAACGAGGATAACACACACGCCATGAAGGCCCAATGCTCTGTCCATTGCATGATTAAGTTGTCTTATTGGACCCCTCAATAGATAGGTTCAACAGACAAGTAATCAGCGGCGGCCACACCTGCACGCAGTCATAAGGCCACCACAGCCGTAACAGAAGTTGGCCTTGCAACGACAGAGGATGTGGTTGCAACCTTCTCCTTTTTCTACGATCATGAGGCAGGTGGGGCACGTTTGCCAACGTTTCGCCTGAGCCAATCTCTTGACAGCTGACGTCAGGACATTTTCCGCGCAGGTGTCCCCGGGATGAGCGGCCACTTTACAGGAGGTGCACACAACGGTGGCACAGCGCGTGCAAGTAATGGTATCCTTAGCAGCTTTAGAAGATCCGAGGAATGCAGAGCAGGCCGAGTTGGAACAGAAGATGCGCTCAGCAACAGGAGTAGAGAACTCCGCGTGCTTAGCATCGTAATTCCTCTGAAGGCTGACAGTTAGGAAGGCGGTAAAGTTTTCGCGAGGAAAGGGCTGGTGGCAGCAGGAAGGGGGGAAAAGAGATTCGTCACGGATGGCGGTCGCTACTAAATCCTGCACACAATCGACGCAGATATCGTGGCCGCATGGAGCCTGCAAAGTTGGCTCCCCGACCACGAGATCTCCGCAAGTAGTGCAGAAAACAGTGCGAAAGCCAAACTGGTCTCCAAGTACCTCTCTAATGTCAGGTACACTGATATGGAAGTGTCAGTAACATCAAGTTAACATGGCTGTTGAAGGAACTCACGGAGGCGGGACCCCATTATTGTTGTCCATACCATTCAGGTCGCCCGGGTCGTCCGTACTGCCTTTGTCTTTTGTGCCATCCATGTCGTCTGCGGCAACTGAGACATACTTGAAACCGATGCCATAGTTATTGACCGTTCTGTACTTCTCCATGCTATTATCGTCTTCCGCATCATCATCTATATCGTACGTATTGTCGGGGTGATAAGCCTTATCGATGCTGTTCTTGTCTTCCACGGTATCCTTGTCGGTTAAGTCATATTGGTCCGTTCCATACTCATCGTCCATGCCATAGTTATCATTGACGATGCTCTTGCTATTCTTTTGATTCTTATAATTCACGTCAATCACATCATCCGGGTCACCTGGATCGGTCGAACTCCTACTAAGTCCCCTGAAAAATGACGAAGCCTGATGAGGCACAGGGTAAAGCTTGATAATGAGGTAACTTACGAAGGTGAGGGTAGCCGTGAGCCAAAATTGTACATGTTTTCCACATCTGCAAACGAAGCGAATTGGGACCTATAACTGATCAACGGCGACGATGTCTTCCACAACTGAGGCACTTACTTCGTGTCTGAGTTGTATCCTGATGGCCCAGAGAGTCCATCACGGATAGCACTGGCAAGACGTGCTCGTCTGTGTTCTGCAACAACAGCCATGAAGTCGCGAGAGACCGGTTCTTCAATATTCGAGGGAGTCTTTTCGTCCAAATCCGACTCCGACAAGTTGTCAGACAGGCAATCTTCGTCGGCTGGGAAGGTAAAGCTATTCAATGTCGAGCTATTGTCCGGCAGTGAGTTGCTGAGAAGAGGGTTATACATGCATACGAAACGAACTTGTATTCCGTTTTAGGAAGAGATGGCTCTTCATCGAAAGGCTCACTAGGCGTAACAGTGAGAAGCGCTCGAAGGTGATCCATCGCCGAATGATCGACGATGGTGTAGGATGAAGTTTCGTTGCCCTCTCCAAGGCTCTTAGCGAGCCGGTAGTCCTCCATGATACGCAGGGTATCTTTCAGATATTCTTCTTGCATTCTGAGAGCATACTCCTCATCACTCTCTGTGACACGACTTTTCCCTGAGTCATGAGCGCCTCCAATGTTCGACAGAACATTCTCCACAGAGAGAAGAGATCGAGCAAGATCGGCGTGGTCAGAGTCAACAATAACTCTGCCCACTACGATAGACGAGGAAACCATGCTGGCGATGAGGTAGGTCTGGTCTGAGATTTAACGGGCCGATTCCGGATTCATATGAACCATATTGGATAGGCGCTGAGGCCGTGGGCGCCTGTCTCCCCAAAGAAAACCTGGACCAAACCCGGTCGCGGGGTCAAAGCGACTCACAAGATTTCTACTAGTAGCTGCAGCGATGGTTGTTGACTTGGGTGCTCTGCAGGGACGATCAAGGGGGCCTATTGTCACCAGCCACGGTAATTGCCGATTCAACCAATCTTCCCAAGTTTAAAAGGACAACGCTTCAACAAGATTTTTCTTGCGAGTTCTTTCTACAGTCATGGCCTCTGCTCGTCTCGGATTATTTACTGGAAACTTTATTTATTCTGGTCATTTTCCCCAACCTAATCCATGCGGCCATGCCATGATGGCACCAATCGATACCCAACTTCACCTCGGACGCCCTTCGCTCTCTGCCCCACAATTAACGCCAACCCAAGATATTCTTGCTCATTTTCAGGGCCCCATCATATCTACGCTAACTTTAAGGGCTTCAACGCAGAACTTTACGCAGACTGGGGAGCACAGTTATTGGCCTTCATTCAGTCATTGAAAGCTGAATGCTTGGACGGATTTGCTTACGGCTCTCTAGAATGCCCCTTTGCTCTCTCAATCGTCGCTTAGATATCACTACGATGACCACACTATTTCCATGAGGAATCTTTCATCGCGACCTTTTATTGCGATTCGTTTTTACCCCTCTTCGAATCTACGAATATTGCAACCCGAGGCACATCTTTATTCTTTCATTCATTAGAAAACACCGCATTCACGACTAGAACGGTGACATTTACCTCGGGTGCACGAATTGGAAAACTTATCGCCCAGTCGAATGTTTCACGGATGCTTATCTTGAGATACACTGCGCTTATCAAAGCCCAGGACGGCATCCGTGCGGACGAGGCGTAAGTAAAGTGGTGCTTGGAGCATTGAATGCCTCGGCAGTTCTAGCGTCGACATGTGGGGCCGCACAGTCTAAGCATTGGATAGTTATAACTTCGTCACACGGGTTCTCTAACTCTATAGACAGCCGATAGAAATCACCACAGTAGTCGAGTTTCAGTGCCTGCTGCAAAGGTTAAATTGAAGAGCGTAAACGCCATTGACGTCGGTATTACTCCAACAAATCACTTATTGGCCTGGTAACGCCAAGCCTAAGAATAATGCATCAGAAGCCTGTTGAACACCAACAGGATGTTTTTATCTGGTGACATGTGTGCCGTCAACGGACTGGTCCTAGTACTTGTAAGTTGTTGATGCTACGTTTTTCCTTCCACAAGTTACAACCCGCCACGAGCCAATCAGTCCAAGAACCAGTCAAAGTTAAGGATATAGCTTGCGGTCACGATCTTGGGACGTGTTGGCCCGGGAGTGAATGTGAGTTGATTGCCTGTGGCGTGGCTAGGCGGCGTAACGCCGCCTAAACTACACAATCGGAGCATTTGTCTCCGGTCCAGCAAATTTTTGACAATAACACCGCATCTTTGTTCTAGCCGAAGGTCAAGTGCATAAAGTAGATCCCAGGCTGGTCACGATCGGGGGCCTGTGGCCGATAAAAATTGTACTCGTGGAAGCTCTGTATCACAAGGTAGCTGTCAGGTACAATGTGAGCCGAGTTTCAAGATGTCAACATTCCGGTATTTAAATAAACATTCATGGGCTTGGATATAAATTGCAACACATTTCGATTCGACATAACATCAACATGTCTGCACTGATCAAACTACCGTGTGCTCTGGCCGTTGCGACTGCGTTCCACGTGTCTCATACGGCTCCAAGCAAGCCTAGCACAAGCGAACGCTCCGAAGTCAATACCTTCCTTGAAGGTGTCGTTATGAAATTCGCGTTCAAGGTGCTTTTGTATAGGAAGGCGCGTATCGAGTCGGAAATGCATCCCCATGATCACTGAATGTACACAGTTGGCATTTTGGATTCTGGGCGCCGTAGAGATTGCTGCGATCACTTTCACCACGCTCGTGCCTAACCCTGATGTGGCATCTTTCTTTGTGAAGGATGGCGGGAGTCTCTATCTCACACCCCTCTCGACTATTGGCGTGCTCCTGATCGTGTTCGGAACATGGCTTCGCATGGAATGTTATCGCGCCATGAAATCTCTCTTCACCTTCGAGGTCAGCATCCGCAAAGACCATAAGCTTATCACTAGCTGGCCGTACAACATGGTCCGACATCCCAGCTATTTCGGAATGCTAGCGATTCATGTTGGGATGTACTGCTGGTGCGGATCCTACGGGTCCTGGGTGAGAGAGTCTGGGATTTTGGACACGATTATAGGGAGGGCCGCTATCATTGCATTGGCGACTACCGAGATGGGGGTGTTGGCAGGCTTGATTGGCAGGATACCTGTCGAGGATGCAGCAATGAAGAGGGCTTTCGGCAAGCAGTGGATATCGTGGGCGCACAAAGTTCCCTGTAGGCTGATCCCTGGTATATACTGAAACGATGGAGCATGGCCAGATTCAATTTTTTATCGTGCCATGAAATCTCTCTTCACCTTCGAGGTCAGCATCCGCAAAGACCATAAGCTTATCACTAGCTGGCCGTACAACATGGTCCGACATCCCAGCTATTTCGGAATGCTAGCGATTCATGTTGGGATGTACTGCTGGTGCGGATCCTACGGGTCCTGGGTGAGAGAGTCTGGGATTTTGGACACGATTATAGGGAGGGTCGCTATCATTGCACTGGCGACTATCGAGATGGGGGTGTTGGCAGGTTTGATTGGCAGGATACCTGTCGAGGACGCAGCGATGAAGAAGGCTTTCGGCGAGCAATGGATATCGTGGGCGCACAGAGTCCCCTATAGGCTGATCCCGGGTATATATTGAAGCGATAGAGCATAGCGAGATTCAAATTTTGAGCAGAGCTTGGAGGGGAGTGTGAAAGGGATGGCGTGAGGGTTTCAGCTTAGAAGATCGTCTAGGAAGTCTTCCATTTCAACCTTGAGGTTTTTCGGCGGAGGTAGTGATCCATCTGGCAGAGGAAGGGCGGGAGCGACTATATAGGATGTTGCTGGTATAACCATTTTAAAATAAGAAAAATTCGAGTGTCATTAGCGGGCAGATAAACCTCCTTTCAGTTCGCGTCCAGAAGCCTGTTTGGCGCGCAACCGTTCAGATGTGGCTCTCAAGCGCGTTTTGAGATCTAGAATAGATACGATTAACAGGTAAGAAATGCATGAACCAGAGGCTGGAAATACCTCAGGCCGCTTCCGCGGAAGCCTTCTCGCGACTTATTTCATCCAATCTTTCATCCAGTCCTTCATCCAATCCGATGCTGTCAACCTTTCCTTTCATAGTTGGCCCGGAATCACGAGAGTTTGCCAAACCAATGTGGGCAAATGAAGCATCAACGTCGTCATCCTTGGTGGGATCTACAGGGAGTCGAAGCGCCAGCATATCAAAGTGTGTGGATTGACTCCTGCGGCGTTACCCGCTGATCAAGATAAGATCAACGATAAAACGATGAGTTCAGTCACCTGGGTTACTTCAAAGAATCATGGTAAGTTCTAGTTTCTTTTAGATAGACACCATCAGTCGTTCCTCCTTTCTGTAGTTTGAAGTTCCGTAGAAATAACAATTCTATAAAAAGAGGGAGCGTGGCGATCTCCAACCAACGTCAGAGATAGTATGTAATAATGTTATGTAGTAAGTAGTTTACGTGTCCTAAGTAAAATCTAGGAGAATTCAATCATAATTATCGTGAATTCCCTCTTTGGAGTCCATCTGATTACCAGTTACAAACGTCAAGCATTGTACTAGCTGCCCGATAGTAGTAATGAAAACGGACCATAGCATCATAATATGGCCGATGACGGAGAACATTAGAATAGTAGATAGTATGAGAAGATAAATGATGAGAGAGATATAAAGAGGAGTATTGCGTCTCTCGGTATTGATTTTAGGCTTTTGAGGGCTCGAGGATGTCGAGGGCACGGAGTTTGATGGTTGACCGTGGTCGGGCTGCAACCAAGAGAGTGTTCGGAAGTCATCTGAGTCGTGTTGGATGCGAGGCTCCCAACTGGGAATCAATCGCTTTGGGAAATTGTATATCTCTGCAAGGAATCCCGGAGTCGGCACATATTCTGGCATTGGGGTGAACTTGCGCTTGCGAATTGAAGAAGCACTGAGGGCACGAGAATCTGCACCGGTCATGCGCCGCAATGTCCTTTGCCGCAACTGTTTGACGGAATATCCAGGATCTATCCTAGGAAGTGCAGGTCGAGCCTAAAATCCCGTTACAATGACGACCATATTTTAAAGATGAAAACTTACTGGACGATGTATAAGGGTTGGTGCCACTGGCACAATTTTACGACGTTTCCGAGGAGCAGCAACCTGAGGCGGCTGCTTGATATTGAGACATTTTTGAAGTAAACAAAGAGTTTTATTCGTTATAGTGAATTTCGTGTGCCTTTTTCTTCTACAGCGTCGGCGTTTCGATGGCTGTGAGTAGGCCTCGAGCTCTGGTGGGACGGGCTTGATGACTCTCTCCTCAGTGCCCTGTTCGTCAATCATGAGGTGGGATGAATTCTGAAAGTTTGGTAAAGGCATACCGACTTTCCCGGAGGTGGAGGCCTTGATAGGAATCGGCAGGAAACGAGGTAATCCTCAATTTTCTAGGTCAAGCAAATGTCAGACGATGTGTTGAACATGGAAGTAGACATACCTTTTGAGCCCCATTAATTGGCCCATACATCGCTGGCTGAACGTTGAACAATCGACGCGTCAGCCGTGTCTAAAATGAAATCTAAAGAGAAAGCTTACGTTTTCGCCCTCCTGAAGTTGTCGGTCCTTGTTAAACTCCCAAACCTTCCGCCGTTCATCGTACGCGTCCGCAATCATCTGCATCATGATCATCGTTGGCATAGGATTAGATCCTACGCCGCGAAATATATTCCGAAGTTCGTGCTATATAATACAACGTCGATACTCTCAACAACGTCTTTCAAGTATCACACTCACACTTGTCCACTCATCGCCGTAAGGTGATGCCGGGGGAGTTGGCGGCAGAGTCCCTTTTGGGCGCGTGTGCGGAGAAATGGGTGACGCAAGAGTAGAAGAAGACATAGAGGAGCAGGAAGTCATTCAGAGGCTTTGAATATTCCAGTGGACGAGGAGGAGAGGAGGAATTTGGCCTTAGACCTGCCGCAGTTGTCTTTAATACTATTGCTTTTAGACTTAAGCGATGGTTCCTCATATTGGGCGCTCAAAAAAGTAAGCAGGAATTGTCCGTCGAGATTGGCTAGCATTGTTCTCCGCAAGGCGTGTCGATTGTGGCTGAGGAAGAGACGTCGTTCTTACCCATATTTGGCAAGAGTATATGTCATCGGGCAATTCCGTGAACACGCGTTGTCCCATGCGTTTGTTCTTGCCATCTGATCAAGATAAGCGAAGATAAGCGCTGACGATATCATAGCCTCGGAATCAAACTACGTCATCGATTCAAGTCCTCACAAACTGTATGCACTTTTTGCACTTTTTTGCTGGTCTAAGTCTGTGAATAAGCTCCTCCAACGTGGCCGCCGAATTATAGAATCAGAATGGTAGCAAATCGTATTCCGATGGCGCACAGCACACTCGGCGAGAGAATCTTGCCTAATGAAGTATGGGGAGAAATTTTCAACAATCTAATGTTGTCACAGCTTGAAATTGCAACTCTGTTTTTTGCCTTCTGGGTTTGCCTCGGATCTACATGAGCTCCAAGATTTATTTTCACCCTCGTTACCCGGCGCCGAAGCGAGATGGATCCCTCTCCTCCTGCGATGGTCGAGTCAGGTTGATTTTATAGAAGTTACAGTTTATAGTGAGTCTGCTCGTAGAGTAAAAGCATATATGGCTTACAAATGCGAATATTAATGGGATGGATAGTGAGAAGTACTAATACTAGTACTAGTAGAGGGCCCAGTTCATGAAGGCCTAACAAATACATGTATTTCGCCTAAGGAGGTTGCGTTTGACACGATCCAACTTTGTATAAGTTCATACTGTTTGCTCACAACACGTCTCCAGTAATAGATCTGTAAACACAGAGATGACTGCAATCAGTAAGGACGAAATCTTATCGCGGTCAACAGATGACGGCATGAGTACTAAAGTAGGAGGGGAGTGATGAGGATGTTCGTACAAGTCTACAAGAAAACCAAAAATTAAACGAAACAATCACCAAGCGTCCGAGAGCGCCACAAACCAAAGCAAAACAAGTTACCAAAGAGGTAACGAAGTAGGTATGCTGTTCCGTCCTTCCTGAAATGAGGGAATCATCCTTCCAACAATATAAATATCCCCTCTAGATGAGCGCAGATCCCCTGACAAGGCAAGTGTAAAGCCGTCCTATGAGCGGCGCACATGCACAGCAGCTGGCACGGTCAAAGTCTCTTCCCCCAACGCCGCATCACCACTTCCAAAGTCTGAGAGGACCTGGGAACTTCGCCTCCCGGTACCCGGTTCCCCCACCACCGACCTACGATTGCCCGAATTACCCGTCGTTGCATTGGGAGGCCCATTGGTCCGCCCGGGGTTAGGTAGTACGTTCAGCTCCAGTGCCACCTCCCTGTACTTGGGTGGCCTGCCCGTGTTATCATACGCGGGAAGAACGTCTTTGTCACCGATGTACCCATCGTGGTCGGAGTCCACCATTATCCCAACACGCCTGCCAGCGACGTCTGTGTCTGCTGCACGGGTGTGTAGTGCGTATGGGTACGGTGGGACTTCTGAGACTCCGGTCGTTCGAGGGAAGCGTTGAGGCAAGGGTGGTCCGTCTGTCGTCCTCGGGGCAGTAGAAGGGAATAAACCATCGCGGTTCCGTCTTCTGTTCATGAGCCTGGGTAAAAAAAAACCATGTATCAGAGGTGAATCGATGCAGGGGAGACGAATCGAGATATGATTCGTTAATAGGAGATAAATTGGCGTCTAGCATGACTAAAAAGACGAACCTGTGAATCAAAAGTCCGCCAAAGATTAGTATGAAGGCTGCGATGAGTATGTATTCTAGAACGACCTATTTTTGCGTCAATTCATGCTCCAAAAAAAAAAAAATCCTGCAAGTCACCTTCGGCACTGTATGCCCTGGAGTATCATCAGGGGTCTGGGTAGGAGGAGGCGTAACCTGGCTAGGATCTTGGAAGAAAGGCCTGTTGCTTGTGGATATACTACTCGTCGTCGTATGTGTCCTCGAAGTGGAACTAGCACTGATACTCGTGTGAGTCGAGCTGACCGACTCCGAAGTCGGGACTTCACGAGGTAAACGCAGTACCCCTGTGGCACCAGAGAACGCTGTATAAGCTGCTCTAGGAAGAGCTATCGCAACAGGAGGAAAGTCCATAACTGCCCGCGTTCTAGGAGCATGCACGGCGAGTGCTGTAAAAAGAACGGTATGAATGTAAACCGACTGAACCGACCCTAGTGCGACGTCATTTCGGCTCAGCACCCATTCAAGACGCCAATGGCCATTAGGTAATCAGCCACGTGCTAAGAAATTTCCGGAACGCGACGTTGTTCACCTCCGCTCAGCGTCGTTTTTGAAGTTGTCGCTGAGATGCGGCCAACATTGTCATTGTTTAAGTCAGGGCGGTCAGCGTGGAAGGGTATGTGCTTCCAAAAATTAGTATTAAAAGTGTATTAACGACAATACAGGTCCTTACTTTGTTTCTTTCCCTAACCTCCGCGAGGCCATTGCCAACCACCAGTCTATCAAAACACAGGCTCGGGCATGTACAATACTACCAAATTTTGTTGGGTGCGTCAAACATACCAAGAGGTGATGTTGACCATCACTGACGCCTGAACCGTGTAGGGTCAAATTCATGGTGCACAATGGCAAAGACTACATCCCAGTGCTGGTGACACAAGATATGGTCGGGCATAAATTGGGAGAGTTTGCGCATACGAAAAAAAAGTTCAGCTACAAGTGCGTGCTCTCGTCTTTGTTCCACCTTGTTTGGCGTTCTAACAGTCTCGATTGTATAGGGCGACGAAGAACAAGTAATTGTGTTACACTTTGTATATCACCGCCGGACGGAGGCCGTTCGCCCCATCTACACCTACTGTTATTTATTCGCAATAATTCAACACAAAACCTCGGAAGCATGCTTGCAGTTCGTCGAATATTGGCAGTCAAGAACTCTGGTTGAAGCATTCCACTGCTATTCACACAGCATACCCGTCGATCTGCCATCTACCTTCATATCTCCCAAATGCCAACGAAGGTCACCATCGCTTTCGCCAGCAAGGTGAGGCTACGGACGCAAACCTGAGACAAATATCCCAGTCTCGACAACGTCCTTTCCAGGGAAGAAAGTATTCTCGCTCAAATTCATGGGAAGCGCCCATTTGTAATGCAATTATTGGGTAAATATCTTTGAGTCATCTACAAAGTTACACATTAAACAAGGGTATGTAATAACCTAAAAGGCGTCACTATATGGTGTTTAAGATGCCAAAAGAACAACGATAACCACGAGCGCCAGGTCTAGAGAGCGACCAGACCAAGGCGCAACAATGAGCGAGAGATCCTACTCAGGGACACCAGATTTTGACCAACTAGAAGATACATCACGTTAGGAACGCGCGAAGCCACTCACGAGGGAAAGAGCCGTACCTGGTCCGTACCCCCAGTGGCAATCACATTAACAGACCTCTCCAAGTCGTCCGATTTGCCGTCCTTGACAGGGACGTGGCCCCAAGAAATGCATTGAGTGAACGGTTTATGCGCTTCGACTGCGTCATGAAACCATTAGCACGAAAATCCACGGAAGAAGGCAAGGAAGCTGTTCGTACTTTTTCTCGTACACCGCCCAGTGCTAAGATCCCAAATCCGCATCATATGATCGTCCCCAACTGAAAGCATGTGTTTGCCAGAGGGGTGGAATGTCAGGGCTTGAACCCAGCCGTCGTGTCCGACCTGGGGAGGGACTATGAACTTATACATGCGGCACGGATTTCAGAGGAACTCACGAATGTCCATAAGCAAACTCCTCGGAGTGAATCCCATAGCTTGATCGTCTTATCACGCGAAGCGGTCATCGCAAATGATACAGCAAGTGAGTCGACTTTTGAGGATGCAGCGGTCGCGGGCTGCAACGAAAGGGTCAGAAGACGGAAAGGAAAGTCTAGTGAAAGTACTGTACCTGTGCGACAAGTTCCCGAACCGCAGGTATCGAAACAGCTGGTACGAAAACGGCACATTCTACGCGATTATCGTGACCACGCATCTCTACTTTCATCGCTCCTGATTCTACATCCGTAACGTGAGCGGTCTGCAAGTGCCAAAGCCTCGTCAGGCAACGAAGGACATCATATTGACGAAAATGAGCATACGTGGTCGTCGGAGCATGTTAGAAGCAGCCGTCCATCCAGACTGGGAATGGCACAACGTATCCATTCTTCATGAGCTCTTATGACTTTAACGCAATGACTATGTAGGGCGGTTCAGACGTTGAGTATGGTTTAGTATCTGATTGAATGGATGACGAACCTGGTCTGGACGTCCCATATTCTCACTGTCTGATCTCGACTCGAAGAAGCAAGGCGGGTGTTGCCTGGTATGAACCGTACGGACGATATGGAATGTTCGTGACCGCGCAATGTCGCGAAATTCGTGTATTCTTCGACGACGTTCCATAGCTTAATGAACAGGTCATGAGAACACGTTGCTGCATCTCACTCAATAACACTCATGGCCAGGAAACGGCAAACAAGAACGCACCAAGCGTCTTCCCATCTGAGTTAAAATCACAATCCGTAACACTCTTCGTATGCCCCTTGAGCGTTCTCTCCAACTCTCCTGATTCCCAATCCCATATTTTGACCGTAGAATCGACAGAGGCGGATGCAATAATTGAATAATGAGGGTGGAAGCTGACTGCGTTGATCTTATCCCGGTGTCCGACGAGGCTTCGTTTCGGTGAGGTGGTGGGCAGCCAGTCCTTGTTCGTTCGTTTCGCGCCGTCGGTCGAGAGGGTGCTCAGCTCTTCTTGGACTGTTGTCAGACGCGATTCGAGTTCCAGGATCTTTGGATATATTCAAGACTTGACATATTCGTGAATGAACATGACGTTACCTTCCTCTGCATCCGGATAACACTCGTCCATTTCTTGACCAACAGTCCACTCGAGATCGAGGTAGCATCTGGTACAAAATCGGCCTGTCAATTACAAATTATCACTTGTGTATAACGGCAACGGCAACGGCAACGAAACTGAATTCGAAGGTGAACGCACCAGATCCGGCGCCTCTTGCCGCAGCTGGTCGCACGTTTTGGAGAAGCCAGCGTTATGTAGATAATCAAAGATGGATTTATGGCTAGCTTTGTGGATTAGGTTAGGAGTAGGGCGCGTGGATGAGTTAGAACTGACAGATCGCTCCGTTGGCGGTCTGAGAGGTGGGAAGCCATGACGGCAGCCGACGCGGAATTGTTCAAGTTTGCACAAGCTCGTTCGTTGCTTTCGACCACTCGATCCTGATGATTGAAGACGAAGCTCTTTCTCGTATTCTCGTGGTAGTAAGTTGGCAAAGGTTTTATCACCGAGTCTCCTAGAACTGAGACATCCCTAGGCGTGTGATTGACCATTTTTTTTTTCATAACCGTTGGCTCATAGACAGTCCTTGCTTTCAAGTTCGTAGCTCAAGGTACGCCACCTTTCGTAACAGCATACATGCCTGGGCAAGGCCCCATCTTGGCATCAAATTGTCGCTCTGTTTCATCATTAATGGAAACAATTTCGGTTATACTGATCTGCATGATCATCGGATGCATTCTTCGAAGTTTAAAAAGGACGCCTCACCCGCCATGTTTCCTCAGCTGGTCTCACAAATCCTACTCTCTCAATCAATTTCCTCTTCTCAGAACTCTTCCTCTCCCTCTTGCACATTATGCGTTTCTCCACTGGAATTTTCCCCACCGCTGCCATACTTTTCATAGGCACCGCTCATGCGCTGCCTCAACGCCTTCGTTCAAGTTCTGGGTCCTTGTGAGTAGAATTTCCCATACCTTTCAGGGTCCAGGGATTGAACGTTTTCAAGGAGCACTCGTGAATTTAGCCACAATGACCTATTAGAGCGAGGAACTCATTCCGGAGAGGACCTGTGGGAGCGCAACATCTACCCCGACCAGCTATCACTGTCAGAGCGTGATGCCATCTTCGACGAAGACCTAATGACACGCATGAATATGGTCGACTTGGATGAACGCGATATCGAGGAAATCCTTGAAGAGAGGGATCTGGAACGTCGCACAGAAGGTAACCTCATCTGACTCTACCTTGTTGATATTAACGCTCATCACCTATGGATGCAGAGTGTTTCATCTGTGCGGAACGAGTCGATTCGAAAGTAAACATGTGCCCCACATCTTCAAAACACGAAATGTGTGTCAGGTGAGTCTTTTGCTGCGCTATAACATAAAATCTATAGCGTTGTCTGACCAACATTCACTAGCTGCTACATCAACACTCTGACAAAGACCGAGGCGAAGTGCCCAGAGTGCCGTACATTGCTCTCAAACGCAACTTGGAAAGAGCGCGCGTGCCCTTCTAACCCTGCAAGTCCAAAAGCTTCTTCTCCAAAAGCTTCTTCTCCAAAAACCAAGAAGCCCAAACGTGACGTGCGTTGGTGATTAGATATCGGATCCGGTTGTAGGATAGTGTACCATAGAGAAAAATAGGTCGGCGAATAATATAGTTGATCTATCGCCTTCACAAGCCTGAAGATCCCGCATATTCAAACTATTATCGAAACCCACCGATGCTTCTCTAACGCGCTACTCTATTACTTGTATTCGCAGTGCCAGATCAAACAGGAGTGTCAATTACAAAACTTACATATATGCTTCTGGCGAAGAGAAGAAGAAAAAAAGAACAGAGCGCTGTAATTTATGTAAAAACTTCGCAAATTAGTATCTGTCGAAGTTCAAGGTGTGGTCGTGCCACGATGGGCAACATATGTATGCCGAGGTGGACAGCCGCCTCTCGTTGGGAGTGGATAAGCCTCCAATTTGTAAAGCCGAAACGGGGGACCAAGGAGATGGGTCACCCAGAACAGGTCTAGTACAGCTGCCATGTTCTTTTAAATCATAAAATGTAATTTAAATATACTAGAAAACAAGGGTGGCTCGAGTAAAAAAGGAAATATAAAGAGGGTTCAGCGTGAGGAAATCCGACGTCGTTTTACAGACTGTGGAGAGGGTAGAGGTTGTTTCCAAACTCCCGATATCACTGGCACGTCAGAGGTTATTTCTGTTTCGCGAGTGTTTCTGCAGACAATATCAGTCACATCCCCGACGAGTGCAGGGGGATATACAATGACTCCGTGAAAGGACCTCGTCGTGGTGCAGCTTGAGCAACACCGACTAAAAGCGCGGAGCCAGCAACGAAGATAGCAGTTGAGAAACGCATTATGAGATAATTTGAGTATAGAAGAGATGGGTTCGATTAGCGATCAGTTGGAAGTTTGAATGTTTCACTCATCGTTGAGAGACGAATCCTATTATACGATCCACCACGTGAGAGGACCCGACGAATGCATAGCCAATTCTCTAACATCTTACCACCTGTCTAGCCGTGAAGTCTGATGAAGCAGCCTAAAGCACTCCACATGTCAGAAAGACTGAACCTAGCGCCCTTAACTCCTTGCCGGGCTGACGCGTTTGCGTTTTGACACGTCCGAATACATGATATTCTCCATCATTCTGAGGTACCGGACACAATTTAGTCCATCATGCAGAGTGGTCAGCGGTTGGCGATGGCAGGGAACTCTCGAGGTCACAAAAAAACCGAATTATCATTTGTGGTGTTGTCGCTTGGATTTTTGGCCGGCCACATTCGTCCCCATTCTCCTGCCAGTTGGTTGAAACGCAAGACGACGATCCTGTCTACTTCCAGGTGCTTGCGGTGATCCCTCCAAGGTTGCTCCAATCAAGGCTTCTTATCGCGTTCGACTATAGGCATATCAGTTATAGTACCATAGAGAACAGTACATTGGCGAATAATACAGTTGATCTCTCGCCTTCGCAAGTCTGAAGACCCCGCGTATTCGAACTTTTAATGAAACGCACCGATGCTTCTCTAACGCACTACTCTATTGCTTGCATCCGCAGCGTCACGTCAAGCAGGGTGTCGATTCCAAGACCTGTATGAAGAAAAAAAGCAGAACGCGCTAGAATTCAAAGACTTCGCACAGTATCCGTCGAAGTTCAAGTCGTTTGCCTAACGAGGTTGGTTCTAATTGGCGCCGCATCCCTGGGGGGAACCGCGAGCTACCTTGCTCTACTCTTCAAGCACTTGTAGTCTGTCTCGTCAAGAAATACAAGGAAGTGGTCCTTGACCCACTAAAAATGTCCAAGAAAATGTCCAAGAGAACGTATTCAATTTTCGCCTATGTCCACTTCAACAAAGATAAGCTTTTTACGATGATTCCCCCTCTGCCTTCTTGGGCTCAACTCCCTCCTGAAAGCGCTTTCGTTAATTCAGCTTTATAATACAGCCCCGGATACACAACTCGCCTTGGCAGCCTCCCTGGCTTCGCCTACGTCGGTAGGACCATCCAACTTGACAGCGGGAGCTCCAGGCTCCTTTGCCTCCGGTTCTACAGGCGCCTCGGGTGCAGCTTCAGATGGCTGTTCCTCACTGACAGCGCCCGCTTTGGGCACGTCGACAGCCTGATAAAAATACATTAGTGTAGCTTCTTTGGTATAGTTAAATCAACCGCACTGAAGCAGCGAGCGAGTCTGCGATGTTGGCCTCTGTGCCCTCGTCATCCTTCACCAAGACTGGCTCGGCAGCGGCAGCTACTGGTTCGGGCTCAGACGCAGCTTCTTCAGCAGCGGGAGTGGGCTCCGGCTCGTGTGCTTTTGATTTGTGTCCAGGGAAATCATGTGCGTCATTGTGAATATGTGGGGTATTTTTGCGAGCAGAGGGAGAAACGAGGTACAGGAACTGTTTAGGGGCTGTTAGACTTATATACGTGGAGAGCGGTTTGCACTGCTTACAGCAGGGCCAAAGAGAAGAGCGGAGCCAAACTATATTTTCGAGATGGTGGTTAGAAAGAAGGAACAATTTCTAGAAGTGCAACGCACGATCCAGGGTTTGTCCGATTTGGGTTTGTAGGCAGCATGTGATGAGTTCATGCGACGTGCGCCTGCACGGAACGTTGACGACGTGTTGCGCAGAGACGCGCGGGAAATAGATTGGCGGGCAGTAGCAGCAATGAACGACATGGCGATGTGGATTTTGGTGGACTTGCAATTAGAGTGGAAGTGACGGACTTTTTCAACGTCAACACCGGGTCAGACCGGCATCCGATGACGTGAAAAATCTATTCAACAACGGCATCAACAATGACCTCGCTATCAACTATATCGACGATGTTCCTCTACAGACAATGTATCGTTTTCTTGAATCTCTGGGCTATGCTATAGGATAATTTCTGAGCAATTTTCAAATTCCGTCGTTACCTCATGCACAGGACTCGATGGAAAAATTTCAGTTCATCATAATGGTTCACGCGACCTCTCTTGGTCTCTTCATCGCGGGGCTCTTGGTATTTGAGGAGTTGACAATCCGCGGCGGTTCATGTAATGCCACCGCCGCGAAACAAAATGTGATCAAAGGGACGCGATTTTTCGTCTGAAAAAAGTCCTGAGAAGCTTGGGCTAAGTATTGTCGCTGGCAAGTGACTGCTAGCATGAACGCGTTGGTTCGCGTCCCCATCTTTCCTGCCTTTCGTTTGATATCAGTCATCCGAATGCAGACCAATTCTTTCTCCAAATACGACATACGGTGGCTTCGGCCCCCCGAAAGAATATCGTATATATAAAACCTGCTAGAACGAGATCAAGGGCGTGCTAGATACTGGCCGTGGATTCGAGCAGCACTGAGGGCAATGCACCGGCCAAAGGATCAGTCTTTGCAATATACCTGAGCGCCAAGGGCAGAATTGTGTTGTAGAGATCCTGGCACCTCCAGTTTTCACCCGATGTTACATATTTCGATGCCTAGGACAATTTCCGACTCAACTTCAAACTTTGACGAGATGTTTTCCAATTTTCCACCATGGTTTTGATTCCTCGCTGTCGTCGAGAATACCAATAAGCAAGATACGAGGCTTTTAAAATATTTTAAAAAGGAAGAATCATAGTAGAGGAAACAGCCATACGACATGAATGTTGAACAGGGTTTCTGAAGTTGTGGACTCGGAGGTCGGCACCTTCTCGGAGATCATATCTTATTAGCGCCGCCTTTTACTTGATCAATTGGACGTTGTCATCGAACGATGAACTCCACTTTTTCTTTGAGACTATCTTCGCTACTTCCTGGACGTCTTTTGCCGACTGCCAACGTTTCAAATGATTTGGGCACCTCTCTTCCTCTCCCACCAGATATAATCCCTGACATTATTGACTACCTCAGGGACCACAAAGACATTCGTGCATGTAGCCTTGCATCATCATGGTTTCGTCCAGCATGTCAAAAGAAGTTATTCTCCGAAATCAGACTCGTCATCGGTTCTCATAAACGACATATAAAAAAACGCAACGCTGCCTTTTTGGCCCTTCTCTCACGAAACCCGGCAATCGGTTCATATATCCAGGAATTGTGCATCTCCGTCCGCGGTTACGACGAGATACTAGGGCTTCTCCAACCAAAGCTCTATCGGATAAAGGAATTCACCCTTTTTAACCATGTCACTCTTCCGAACGATCTAGTGCCTCATATTTTGGACTTCCTTCGACTTCCCACCCTCACAAAGGCCGTTCTTATGAGCGACACCAAATTTCCTGAGCAGATCTTACTTCAGTGTCTTGGTATCAGGCATTTCATGCTATCGAACCACGTACATCTGATTTCTCTAATTCCAGCTGGAGCTGGTCCACCTAATAGTCGTCATGGTGACCAACATCAGGTGTTAGAGAAGCTCGAGGTTTATTGCGAAGCACACCTACAAGATCTACTCAGTATCCTGCCCTCTTCTTCTGTCTCGCTCCAACATCTTCGTTCATTCTCGACATATGCATTTGCAGCATTCAGTACAACAATATCACCTGATCAAACACACAAAGTCCTCAATATGGTAGGGCCTATCTCGGAATTGACGTTGGGGTCTTCGAGTAGGAGGTCTTCATGAATGTCCCATCAGACTAAATTGACACCTTCCGTCAAGGTCTCCACAGATTTGCAGCCTTGGATCTCGCGAACTTTTCGAAGCTTTCTTCTCTGCGCTTTGAGATTGTTTTCCACAGCTCAGTCTACGATGTCGTCATCGACGTGTGTAACATCATCGAAACCCTCCCGAAGGATAATCATCTGGAAATGGTCACCTTGACCATGAGACCTCTTGGGGACGATATATCCCGACAAATCATTCCTGACACATCCTACTTGGGAAACGAATGGAGGCGCCTTGATTTTATTCTGAACGAGGGGAAGTTCGCCAAGTTTCGATGTCTTCAAGTCGAGGTTGTTGAGTACCCGCCAGCAGGCCAACAAGAATTCGTCTTTTTCGCGTTTGCTGTTTATTTACACGTTACCACCAGCAGGGAGAAATTGCAGGTCGTGCATCAAATAAGAGAACCACCGGTGGCCCAGGATTACTAGTTAGGAGTTGGATAAATATCTCATTGCGGGTTTCACTTCACTCGATTGCGAGATGTTCGCAGGATACCTGGTACGTGGTCTTTTTTTTACATTGACGAAGTAGTGGAACTCCCATTTTTTTTTAGCGATCACACGGCCGCGACAAGGATCTTTCTTTATGTAACTTGCCAACAATAGAAGCAGGCGTAGGGCGTGGTCAGGCAGCCGGGCGAAATATTGATACGATATGAATTCCATGGTGTCGAATTAGCAAACTCTCACAGGTAAACTGGAAGCGGCGGCCCTTGTATCCACACCTAGCGCCACTTACGCCTTGTCTCGGCGCCCCAACACACGCCTCAAATTATGATTGAGACATGGAGGCCGCGAACATTGCCATTGAATTTCCCTCTTCTATGATTGGCTGCAAATTGTGCCTCACCAAATAATCGTTGCCGCAGATCCACTGTGATCGACGGTTTGCTTCCGTGAAATTGATTACAAGAGCCTGAAGAGGTAACAAACACGCACCAGCGTTGCTGCCGATTTCCTCCATGACGAGTCTGAGACTTGTGAACATTCTGGTTGGATCCTTCGGGTGAAATGTCCACCGTTCGACATGTCTCATTGGCCCAGGGCTTGCTTGACGTGAATTGACCCACTTCAGATGTCATGTTTCCGAAAATTGGCAGCGGCAGCCCAATTACGGGCCTGTTTCTTCCCGTGCAGTTTGACTGGTATCTTTCGTTGCCTTGCTACTACGAGTTGAATGAAACTGTTGATCAGGTGTCTATGGGTGATTCTCTCTTATAACTCGCCGCTTGCCTGATCATGCTGTGAATTTTGTCAAAGCCTGATGTAGAGTTGTCATTTTGTCACATGCCCATTATGAGGACGACACATCCAAGCCAATCGCTGTCAAGTCAATTGCATTGTGAACGATCAATTCTTCGCAGACCAACCGATGTATATATATGTGGATTCCAGCTCCAAATGCTTTTCTTAATTGCGAAGGACAATTCAGACCTTCTTCCCCTGAATAGAAGAATAAATAGGAAAGCAGGATCGATTCCAGAACCAATTTGAGTTGATAACAATTGAGTAGTCTCCTTGACGAAAGCCGGATAGATCCGATCAAATTACACACGACTCTCTTGTTTGGGTGCCCATCCCCATCACTAACCAGTTTCAGCGCAACGACCTTCTATCTGCCGTCACTGTCGACGACGGCGACGACGACGATAGGCACGCTCCTTAGACCGTGCTCACGACCGTGGACGACGACGACTATACCCTCATCTGCCCCAGCGTACTTGATCTCTTCGTCTAGCAGCTCAGGCAGCCTGGACCCATCTGCATCTAAGGCATCATCGTATCGCAGGATTGTACTCATATCATGTCCTACCACCAGGTTCCTGCCACGTCATTGACGCCGTCACGGCCAGCTCCTTCAGCACCGCAACGCCGCGGGACTGAAACATCTCAGAACTCATTGTTCAACGCCAACGCGGCCCTCGCCAACTCTGGGTACGGGCCTTCGTTTGCGTTTACACCGTCATCGCCATCTGCTTCGTCGTACAACACGTCTTACTCTGGTATTGGAGGCACTCCAGCTCCAAATCGCAGCTCAGACGCTGTCTTTAACTCTCAGGTTGTAAGGAGCGGGCCAGTCAGTCTCAAGGAGGATGGCTCTTTTGCAGGTTGGATGTGGAAGCTCAAGTGGCTTGTGCTCAAGGAGCAGACACTGACGATCCACAAGTCAGAGGTGCGTCTGCCATCGACGTGATCGGGTCGTGTCTTATTCGCCCCCTCAGCATTCGCCACAACAAACTATTATTCTCTTGCGCGACATATCAAATATTGAACGTACAGATCTCAAGCCCTACTGCCTCCTCCTCGAGGCTAAGGACAAGCGATACTACCTCTCGCTCAAGAACGACGAGGAAGTGTACGGCTGGCAAGATGACGTCTATTCGCGTAGTCCTCTCATGGGAGTCAGCAACCCCACAAACTTTGTGCACAAGGTGCATGTGGGCTTTGATGCTGCTTCCGGCGGTTTTACGGCAAGTCCGAGCAATAGACGCCCATTATATTGATCCTGACCCACCTGAATGACCAGGGCATGCCAGAGGCATGGAGCAAGCTTCTCACCAAATCTGCGATCACGCGCGAGGACTATGCCAAGGATCCACAAGCCGTCCTCGATGTCCTCGAGTTCTACACAGATCATCAAAAGCGAGAACTGGAGGATTTGGGTGTGTTTCCCCCTTTCAACCTACCCCACACCGAAAAGCACTAAACAGATGCATTCCATCTGCACAGGTGCCCCTCCCCGCTTCAACGCAGGCACAGGCCTCGGCGGCATCGTCAAAAGCACCAGCAGCTCAAACGCACCTAGCGCATCATCCTCCACCACTGGCCTTATCGGCGCGCGCCCAATGGTAAAGCGCCAAGACAGCGCCCCTCCTGGCCTCAATGCCGACACTGATAACCTTGCCTCCGCTGCGGCTCTTGCCGCCGAGCTTGTCAATGGCTCACATGCAGCACATGCCGCTGCTTCCACTACTAGTGGATCCCGCGTACCTGCCCCGGTCACCGCGCCATCCGCATCCCGCGCTGCTCCAGCACGGCCACTTCTGGCTGCTGGGAGACCAGCGCCAGCGCCTCCATCTGCAGTCACAGGAGCGGCTAAGAACGAGCACCTACCAAGTACTGCGGAGCTCGGGGCGAGGAAACCTGCGAATGGGCCTTCGACACCACTTATGCAGACGACAACGTTGCCTGCAAGAAAAGAGTCGTTGGCAGGGGCGGCAGCGATCCAGCAACAGACACAGACACAGACACAACGAGCACAGCTTCCTCAACCGCCGAAAGACCAGCAACGGGAACGTGATCAGGATAGGGAGCGGGAGAGAGAAAGGGAGAGAGAGAAGGAGCGGGAGCGAGATCAGAGGCAGCAACAAGCGCAAGTCTCTCCTGCTCGAGGCGAGCTCCCCAGACCACCGATAGTTGCCTCAAAGACCGCGCCTGCACCTATGACAGCGCCTGTGAAACCCCTGCAGCCATCAAAGAAGATTCAGATACAGGCAGAGGAGAAGCCGAAACCGACTCACAACGGGAGCGTGGCGGCGGCGGCGGCGGCGCTTGAGAAGCCGAAGGAGAAGAGGATTAGCACGATGACAGAAGTGCAAATTATGGAGAAGCTGCGGCAGGTCGTTTCTGATGACGACCCCAAGCTTATATATAGTAAGATCAAGAAGGTTGGACAGGGGTGAGTTCTTATTCTTTATTTTCGACATCTACTTTCCTTGTGATCTCTCTTGTTTTTTCTTTCCCATTCCTTGTCTTTTTTGTGTCGGCGGCTTTTGAGTGGTATTGACAATCCCCTTTTGATTTTTAGTGCCTCTGGACATGTGTTCGTCGCGAAGACGCTTGCGACGGGCAAAAAAGTGGCAATTAAGGAAATGGACCTTACGCACCAGCCACGGAAGGAGCTCATCGTAAACGAGATCCTGGTAATGAAGGAATCGCAGCACCCCAATATTGTCAATTTCCTTGAGTCCTACCTCGTCAAGGCGACGGAACTCTGGGTAGTCATGGAATATATGGAGGGCGGCGCGTTGACTGATGTCATAGAGAATAATACTCTCGAGGAGGATCAGATTTCCAGTATCTGCTTCGAGGTACGTAGGGGGGAATTCTCTTCTGAGTCTGCGATGCTGACGATGTATGTTGCGCAGACATGTAAGGGGCTTGGGCATCTCCATAGCCAGAGCATCATACATCGTGATATCAAATCGGATAATGTCCTCCTCGACGCCCAAGGTCATGTCAAGATTAGTAAGTCCTGCACACCATACCCACCGTTCGTGACTAACATCGACACCTCCATAGCCGATTTCGGTTTCTGCGCCAAGCTCACTGACCAGAAGTCAAAGCGTGCGACGATGGTGGGTACTCCCTACTGGATGGCCCCCGAAGTCGTCAAGCAGAAGGAGTATGGTGCGAAGGTCGATGTCTGGTCCCTGGGTATCATGGCTATCGAGATGATAGAGAATGAGCCGCCGTACCTAGACGAGGAGCCGCTGAAGGCTCTATATCTCATTGCAACAAACGGGACACCGACGCTGAAAAAGCCGGAGCTGTTGAGCAGGGAATTGAAGGGATTCTTGGCAGTATGTTTGTGTGTGGACGTTAGCTCAAGAGCAACGGCGAATGAGCTGCTTGAGGTAGGTGATAGCTAGCATTATCGGATGGGGACTTATGTTGTTCTGCAGCACGAATTCCTGAAGAAGGCGTGTGCGCTGTCCGGACTTGCACCGCTCTTGCGGTTCAAGACTCAGCAGCGGTAAGCTGCGTCTTAACACCTGTCTGGCTATTTGTGCCGCCGCTTCCCTTCTTTGCCCCATCCATCCACCACACTTCTGATCAAAAGGACCATTTGTGCTGTGTGTGTGTGCCCTCCGCGACTGTCATAGTTCTTCGTCTACTATAACAGACTTTCTTTTCGAACATCCCCGTCTTGCTTTATCCCTTCACTTCGCTATTCAAGCTTTGCACATATGCATCGTATCCCTTCAGCCACAACTGTTAGCCCAAGTAACACCATCATCTTGACGCGGAAACCACTCTTCATTTATTGTTTACTTTCCTTTCTGTTTCTGTCTTTGTGTTTTGTTTGTCTCTTGCGTAAAGCTTGATTGATTCCCCCCGTCTCTTACTCTCTCTCCTTGACACAATGGGTAATGTACGAGTTGTTGAAAATATTATGGCCCTGATAGATTCTGTTCAGTATCCTTCACCGTCAAAACCTTACACTGCTTGAAAACGGCACTTGTCCTCCACGCGTTGCCTCTGGCCCCCGCGGTTGCAAGGCCACTATTCCAAAAGGCCAAAAGGAACGTTCAACCCACTTCGTGGGTTGACCCGACTGGCTCTACTTAGGTGCAGAATATTTGCGGGCATCGCTATTCGGCTACAGACGATGCCATCTTCTCATCGTCGAAGCTTCAACGAGAGTGGGAGCAATTCTCTCGCGCATAGGAAACGGCATCTCTCGTTTGAGAATATTCTCACTGAATGGATGACACCACGTTGGAGTCAAGAGTGAGTTAGTTTCACATGACAACTAGGAAGGAACGTTCCACAAGGAAAGGGTGGTTCGAATTTCATGTGCAAATGTTATAGAACGGCGCGAAAGCATCCCACTCAAAGGGCAAACTGACAGCGTGGAGGTGTGTTCAACTCTCCTCATCGGGCTCAGGCTTAAGCTTGTGGTTCGGGAGCAATGACTTGTGGGTGGGGGGGTCAAGGATCCTATAGACAATTTGGGGGCCTATTCTAGGATGTTTACTACTTTGCGTCACTGGTCTCGTTTCATGACCTTTAATATAACACTGACGCCTTGTCTAGAATCGAAATAGATATATTTTGATGTCTCCTCCAAGAGATAAGCTGGACTTATTCGAGATCTCTAGACGAGTTTCTCGCCCCACCATAAAACCACCCTGGCAATCAAGACGTCGTATACGTAAAGATAGTGGTAAGCTTATCCAGCATGAAGGCAGCGTTTCGGAAGGGTAGAATCATTGGCACCGATGATACTCATTACAATTGGCTCATCTCATTTGAACTTTAAGATGCCGTGTACTGCATGGAACCGGGATTTTTGACATTCCCCAATTATACATCGAAAATCAAAGAGGTCTTGACATGTTGCGAGGCAGCTATGTGAGACGAGTTATTAGATGATTTACTTTAATGAATGAGATGGAACAGCACGTACTTCTAGACACTTCATCGTTGGTGATGCATCGATCTCTGACAACGGTTCGACGTGTAATGCCATCGTCAAGATCTGAACGAAGTCCATGTACAACCATATTTTTCACATAGTGCACCGTGTTATCACCCCTGCAGTAATATTCAGCGATGAGTCCGCATTGTGCCTCACGCAAAAAAAGCATACAGCGCGTCTGCGATACCACGGTAGGGCATGGGGTAAGGCCTTGCTTGGACAATGTCAAGGGACAGCGCGGAGGCGCCAATGAAGATAATGGTCGAGAAGCGCATGGCACAGGAAAAGAGTATAAGAAAGATGTGTTATTGGGTTTGTTTGAAAGGAGAGACCAGCTGAAGAGCCATTGTGGAGATGTAATTCCCTTTATATCATTCAGGACTGTCCTGTTGAGCCCAGGCCCCTGGATACGCAGCCCATAAATAGCAATCAAACTGTTCAAAGTCAATCACTGCTTTGTGTCGCATCGATCCTAAATCTCTAAGCCACATCTCGACTTAGACAGTGCTCTTCCTCCAACCCGCGCATCAGTGTAAGAAGACTAACAAGACTGTAGCTGTGTGTCGTTATTGCGCTTTCTCGCAGTAACATTCGTTGACGAGGACGAGGTGGCTCGTGACTGGTGCTGTATACATATCAACGATGCGATAGATTTAGTAAAAGGGATCGTCCTGACAGCTGCCGTTCATGAGCCAGGGCGACAATCGAGCTCAAGGGCGCTTTCCAAATAATGGCTCTCTAGACTTTCCTGGACTTTCTTTCGTCGAGTTATATTTTTACATACATACTCGCAGCTTCAGGCGCCGAACCGTTGCCAAGCCTCTTAATAGGCATTTTGTGCCTGTCCATTGTGTCATCGCCGATGTTGTTGATGTTGCCTATGACCTGTTATAAAACGTAATGCCTAATGAGGCGATGAATGAGCAACCTCCTGTGGCGAAGCGGAGATACGATTTGTACGATATCGATTAAGCACTCAAAGCACTGAACCACACTGTGCTTACCCTTGCTTTTTAAGACCAACAAGTTCCTGCGAATGATTCATCTGATGGGTCCACAGAAAATCAAATCATCTGACACTTTGAGATGTTCGCGTAACGTGGGGTGGCACCCCTGAAAACAGGTTGGTCACGAACGCACATATGACACGTCTCGGGAGCCTCTCGAGGTACGATAACTCGTTAAGTATGATTTTCGGTGGATTCTTGGCCGCAAAATTCGATCCGAAAACAACCTGCCTGGGCAAACTGACGGATCAGAAAATTATTTCTCGCCAACAAGACAAGGTTTATACTTTAATAGTCGTTCTTCGATGCGGCTTCAGGTTCTTCAGAGGCCTTTAAGTATGAGTGTACGGTACATGATAACTGTAAGAAGCCAGTACTAAGCGAAGATGATCCGACATATAATCGGAACCGTGGGTGATGTGTAATAAACAAGGACATCGATCAGTGGCTTGGTCTTGACGGTCACTGTCGTCGACGACGAGCACGAGCTTGAGCTCAGCAGGCTCAACATGCAAACATTTCTTACCCCTTTATCGCCTATGCCGCCCCCGTTGAGCTCAATGGGCGATCCTGTACGCGCTTCGGTCAGACACCTGCTCACCAGGGCCTTCACATTGCCCTGCTCGACGGCGGCACAGGCCTATACACAGATCGTGCAGCCAACATCGCGATTTCAGCTGGCACTTGACGCGTTGCTGCCGTTACTTGATCCAAATACCCCCGCCGAGGTCAGTAAATCAATATCTATGAAACGGAGATTTTAAGCACGGTTTTTGCCTTTTCTAGCTCGCACAGCGCATTCTGGTCGCTTTTCTGCTCTACTCGCTCTATGCACCTCATCCAATGGCTATAAACCCTTTCAAATCCGTGTTGTTCGTGACGTTCGTCAAGGAACGCGAAAAGGCTGTTAATGTGGCACAAACGGGCGAAGTCAGCCCAAATGAGCAGCTGGTGTGGGTGCTCTGGAAAATCCTCCGAGGGGATGGGAATGATGTGTGTAGATCGCTTGGACCGAAAAACACGGCTAACTGGCGTCCAGATTGGACCTTATTCCCCCAGCACGTTGGCACGATCACCTTTGCCACCAAAGCTTAGAGCAACTAATTTAATCCTCGACGATTCATTGTACAATACTGTTTTCGAACTGTGAGTGACCTATACAATTTCCTCTTGGATATGCCGTGTACTAACGGCTTTTCTCCAGAGACGACGCTAACTACTCATATTCACAAGATAACCAAAGGCTAAGATCGGCCTCCTCTGATCATACCCCATCCGCCGATTTCAGTTCCAATGCATACTCTTCCGACGACGTACCTCGGCGGGTCATTGCCCCTCCCTCGGACAGACAGAACGAACGGATCGCGCAGGCCATGAAGTTACTTCTGGTTGCCCGGGAGCGCGTCCTCTCCCTCTCTGAACAACGAGTAGGTACCTCATCTCTGTCCATATACATGAGCTCATCCTCATCAAGGTCCTCAACCCTCTCATACCCGAGCTCGCAGTCTCCGGCATGATCGCCTCACTCGACTTGTCGTCCATTATAGCGTACAACCCAATGCTCGCGCATCCACTATTTGTCGGACTACTCGATGGCGTCCAACATGACCACAACCTCCCTGCGCCGTTCCTGGACGTACTTCCTTTCCTGCCTCCCTCCCTTCCGACGTTTGACCTCCTCGGTCGTCTGCTGCGAGACCAAACACCTATCATGAACGGTGTGTACACTGTCGCAAGTATAGTCCGCGCCGAGGTTTTAGGACAATTCATCCATGAATGTATCAACTGGCTCGAACATGCGGAAGCTGAGGAGAGGGAGGGGTTAATTAGCGACGATCGGTTCGCGAAAGGCGTGCAAAATGTGAGTTACATTGCTTTCTAGCACGAACTAAAGCTAACGAACTATAGCTCTGCCGGTTCTATCACTCGCTCATCAAACTGGGGATCGTTGATCCGGCTTCAGATGCCGATACTACGGAGATGGCACATTTCAGCCTTCGGAATGCGCGACTTGAAGAGGCCAACGCGCTCTATCGTGTCATTGCCCTAGGAAAGTTTTGATCCAGGTGGCTTCGCCCTCCCTTTCAAAGGTAGCTAGAATGAAGAACGAATAAGCGAATGAACGAACGGAACAACGGACAAAAACGACGAGGCACGAAATCACTATGTGTTTATACTGTTACTGTAAAAGGTGATGTTAGCTGCTATAAGTATGCTATGTTTTATGTGTATTTCTTTATATTCTTGTTATCCCATCCCACCGGTCCTTTCGCGCTCACGTTCGCGTCCTTGTCCCTGTTCAGCTTATATATCATCATGGTCTTTTCTGGTGGAACGGGTGGATCATCGCGGAGGTGCCGGACGTATTTTACATTATAGTTGTCGCTATGGAGGCTATGCAATCAAAATAAAGTGTATCATTTGTATAGTGGATCAGGTTCAGCCCTGCAGTGGCGATGGTACATGATACCACGGAGGTTTACTTGTATCTTCGGATCGTAGTTGATTGTAAGGAGTGCTCAGAATATAAAACGATAAGTGCATTTCCGTTGTCGCAACAAATGTCCGTTGTAAGGGGGTCAGCTTTACCCTCTCCAACATGTCAGGAGTGGTGATTTCCCTCCTCTTAGAAGTGACGTCTTCTAAACCCGATATTCTCTTCTCCTTTGATAGGACAGCTTCGCAGAAAAAGAAGACCAAGTGATCTTAGATCAATAAAATTTGCAGATTCCCATAAGGTTCCCTGAACCGGACGTATACAGTGCATTTGGTACTACTATGGCACAGCACAGGTCCGTAACGGTACCGTACATCATCTATATGGAAGTCGTTGAAATTCTAAGGGAGCTTAAAATGCAGTTCCAGCTTGATTATAAGGTTCCAATAAGATCAAGACCTGCTTTAGAAGATTAGTCGAATCGACGTCTGAGAAAATCTTTCAGAGCTGCCGAGGGTTTTCTAGAGAACTCCATGAATCGACGCGCGCCAAAGAAACAAATCTAGCCTATTCAGTTTCTTGAATTACTATTTGTAGGCTGATGGTGCGGTGGCGAGAGTACACGATGAATGGTCGAGACTCGAGAGTCGGAGTCTGGATTTGAGCGAACCAATTTACAAAGATTTGTTCTTTATTTTCAACCATCAAAACCTTTGAGTCGGTCTTGTCCTGTGTTCCCCTGTGTGTTCTATGTTGAAGTCTGCCATGGATCAGCAGTGGTATTTGACGGGATACAGCCTGCGCCCAAGATGACGAAATTTAATACTTCCGCGGGATGTCTACAGGTGACAGAGCCATGAAACAAGTGACATCGAGCTTGCTTCGTCCGTCAAGCCTCAGGCACTGAGCATGCCTTCGAAAAGGTCATTATAAGACGTCTCTGGGAAGGATTTAAAACATCCTTTTCTCTCTCTCTCGATTGGTTTCACGCGACGCGAAAACTTGGGTTGCCACTTTGGATTCGTGGTCTCCTTCCGAGCGTACTTGGGTCTTTTCGAACGGCGCCTTCCTCTTTCATATTGTCAGTCACCGAACTCAGTTGTCATATGTTTACCCTTTCTGAAGAGTTTGAGGGTTTTACAGTCACTCGCTCCCTACATTTACTCTTCAAACTCCATAATTATGTCTGGTTTTGCAGTCAAGTCTTCAATCACAATCTCTTCCCTGTGAGTGATCACAGTTCAATTTCTTTATCTGCATACTAACATCGACGACAGCGTTGTTCCTACGGTACTGATTTTATCTCACTACAAATGATAATTGTTTTGACCGTCTCTCAGCTCCTTGGAAACTTGTTCAGTTATATCTTCATCGGTATACTATTTGTGCAGATCTGTGGGTCTTAACTGTTGTGGATGCTACTTGATCGCTGACTTCGGAGTGGAACTCAGACTTGTACCAATCACACTCGTCAAATGATCCGAAGATTGTCAAATCTTTCGGTATGCAGTCAATGAACACCTTTTCTCGCTAATTTGTTCAATGCATTACCCTTACGCAGTATACGGCCTTTTGGCGACCGAAGTTCTTATCGTTATACTCACCTCCGTCGTCGCATGGATTATCTATTCTGCCGGATGGGGAAATACATCCCCTCTCAATACTTTGAAATATATATCCGCCGTATTGCCTGGACTGGTAGGACTTGGTCAGTGAGGCTCCTAATTTTCCATAGCCAGACCTCATGGTCATCTTGTTTTTGCAGCCACATGTAGCGTTCATATGTTCTTCTGCTGGAGGATGTGGGTCCTACGCCGTCTTTCGCTTCTTGCTGGATTTATTATGGCAGTGGGTAGCACATCTGTTGCATCATTGGTGCAAGGTCTCACAAAACCACGGCTAGCTGTCCTTGACATCATGGGGCGCGGCAATGACTTGTGGCGTATTCGTAAGAATACTCTTGCACCGAACATCCGATCTAATTGATTAACTTGGCCATTTCTCTTCTCAGTTAGGATTGCACAATTATCAATGGTTCCAGCCTTTCACGATTGTGAGTCACTATTCAGCGACTGTAGTTTAACAAGCTTGACAAGGGCTTCGTCCGGTGCCCACAGATATGGCTCTCAAGCTCAGTTGCCTGTGACATTCTCATAGCTGGAACAATGGTATATATCGTACGTAGGCCAACAATTTCAATTATTCATTTCTTAAATCATCTTCCAGTTCTATCCTGAGGGGTCCAAGTCCGTTTTTTCGACCAGGTCCAGCCTACTACAGAACTTGTCTCGGCTTCTGGTGGAGACCGGGATGATCACATGCATTCTGACTCTTCTGGAAATGGCGCTATTCGTGTTCTGCCCTCAGAACTTCGCATATCTTGTCCCGTAAGTAACGATGAAACTCGATGGTTTTCGCTAATTTCGCTTACTCTATGCTGCGTAGTTTCTTCATGCTTTCTATTGTGTACGTCCTCTTCTTGTTTATCTACGCTTCTTTCTCTAAATCAAGTACAGTTATAGCAACACAGTGATGGCTTCGCTGAACTCACGAAACTCCATCCCTCTGCCTTCAGTGGCCAAGAACAGCCTGATGTTGTGGGATAATCGCCCCCCTGTATTTGGAGATCGGAAGGCATCCATCGGAGAAGAGAAACTCGAGGTTTATGAAGTACGCTGTTAATCTAAGGGAAATTCAATCATCGCCTAATTGATGACTCGCTAGGATCCTTTCAAGAGTTGCCCGCCGCGACCCATCAGCCAGAATGCAACAGCAGTATTACTTAGCGACAGGCCTCTTACAGCTGGATTTCTCGCAGCTCAAGCCTTCGGGCGTCAAGATGCTCTTAACATGGAATCTATGGATGTAAGAGTCTACACTTGAACCTACATAGAACTTAGAAATTGACTCTTCTTAGGATCAACGATCCTTTATGACCACTTATTCTGCACCTTTTGGGGTCAAAAGGAGCACTATGTGGGGGAAACGTCCGCCGCCTCCAGGATCTGCTGCATCCGTATCTCCAGCAACATCGACAGAGTTGCGTGATGTAAGATTACGCTCTTAAGTGTCCTATCCCCTAATCACATCTGTCTCTCTTTTAGGATCAGAGCTTTTTCAGCGTTTCGCTCTACATGGACTCTCACAGTCCACCACGTTCAGGCCGTTTTCCACCCTCTTCGGCTCGATCAAGTCATTTTCCACCGCTTCCTGTTCGCCCAGGCCACTTGACTGCTACGTCCACTCGCTCAAGTCATTTCCCTCCAGTTTTCCTCGCGATATAATGATTCACTATGCACTTTGTATCCTTAGTACTCGCGACTGGTTTTACTATTTTGTTCGTCGTAATTATTAGAAATAGGCTAGCGATTACGAATTGACACTTTCTTCATTTGATATCGCGACCTTCGCCTCAAATATAGCACTACCAAGAATGTATAATATCAATCCCGCCACCTTTCATGACAAAAATATTTATCAGAAAGGTTCCCATGTTATCATGTTCGGAAAAAATTTCCGGAAAGCATGATGCAATTCGCTTTGCCTGTGAATCGAGAGAAAAGTTTGGTCGACTGGAACGAATTTTACGTATCAGTGAAGAACGTCGCTGGCAAATACTTCAGGGGAATTTACATTCATGTCGCTCTTCAAATTCTTCTCCCCATGTTTCTTTCTTGTAAAAAAATGCGAAATAACTTGAACCCGTTAAAGAAATGGATCTGATAGACGCCCTTTGAATCCGAAGTTTCCTGGCGAAATCTTCACTTTTGGTCTTGGCCTCCTCTACACTTTGCGCGGACCAGTTCAAGTGGAAATGCTCAAGCCGGATTGGAAGTATATCGATGGCGAAATTATCGAGGAATCCCTAAACCAAGCGGATGTCAAACCCCAAGAATATAGAATGAGCTAGCATACATACATCTGGAGTGAAGGACTCGGAATTACGTCCAGCGTTTGGCTTGAGAGAGATGGTCTTCAAGTAGGGGGAAAGTGACACGACACCCGATAAGAAAGATTCATCGAGGTGCGAAAGCTCGACTTCAAACGACTCGAGGTGTCTGAAACTCTGCTTGTACGAAGTAAGCGCCTCAAGAACACCGTCTGGATCACATCCGTTTGTCTCGTAGCTGTGTAGTGAGAGGGATAACATTCCGTCGCCAGCAACGAGATGAAGGAGTTCATAAGGTCCACTATAGACTTGCACAGGGGGTGTGGGTGTATGTGAAATCTGCCTCGCAACCAAAAGATCTGCACCTCGGATTCTGCTGCCAAAAAGGGGCAAATACAGCGAATTCAGATTCGGGAACTTCTGCAGAATTGTGGGCACTCGAAGAAGATTATGGTGCAGGGAGAGCGATAGGCTTTTCATGTTCGGGAAGGGTTGGAAAGTCAGAGATTCTCCGAAGAACGCGGAAGAGGTGCGGTCAGGCCAAACCTTCAGTACTTTGAGATGGTGTGGGTCCAGAATGTGCATCCAATGTCCAGCACCGCTATTGAATACGACCTCGGGTGAGCCCAAGTGCTGATATTCGAAATTCTGCACACGTAAAATAGAATGACCCGAGGTCACAGAGAGATCGCATGAGGTGATTAACAGCGACGAGAGAGTAGATAGTAGACTAAGTTGTGAAATTTCAACGGATGTGAAGGGTACCCTATGGAATTCGAGGTTCTTGATATTGAAGAAACGGGGCAGTAGTCGAAAAAATTCATCGAGAAGAGCGTGAGGATTACCAGATGTATCCAATAGATCGGCCTGAGACAGCCAGCTAGGTATGACACGACAGGTGCGTACATGAGGGGAAATAGACGCCGAGGTGAAGAAGTGTAATTTCTCCATCGCTTCTTCGGCAATTGCATCAGATAGTGCGATGGGAGGTGCAGCAGAGGCTCCCAGGTGCACGTCGCCGGCGATATATGGCGAGAACGTAAATTCCTTGAAAATTCGAGATAATCCAAGAAGACGAAAGGTTTGGCATGACAAGGTCACGATCTTGAGGTGATCCATCGGTAAGTTGTGGAAAATCTCTCCCCATATATCATGGGGAAACATCATTTCGTCGCACGCCTTGAGAAAGAGCTTTATGTAAATCAGTATTTCCTCAATTTCCATTAAACTTACGAAGGGATAAGATGGAGAAGAGATGTGGCTGATTGAAGATAGAGTGTGGTAGTGGGTAGTGGTTGATCAGACTTAACTGACGTTCGTCTTCAAATCGAGGCCTTTTGATGGTACCTTATTCACTAAAAAATCCGAGTAAGGACAATAGGGCAAGAACTCACTTTGTAGTAGTAGTAGTAGTGTAATACCGGCATAGTCCAATCGCTGAACAGTTTCATTTACATAAATTCTTGGAATTTTTGGGATAGACCTTCGCGACTCGAGACCATGCACAAAATCTCAACGTATCGGTAAACCCCTGGGATAAGCCAATAAGGTATTCTGCGGGCTCATTCTTCCCACTCCTTCCCAAACGACGCCTTCATCAACCTATCCTCCTCGGACATGTGCTGCATTAGGCTCATGATCACCTTCACATACACGGCCGTACCGACGAAGCCCTTTCCAGCCACCGTTTCCAAAATTCCGGACTCGCGGACCCAGGAACCACTGCTTCCGAACCAACAACACAATCCAACGAATACCATCACGGCTCCTGCGTAAGACGGGTGTCGAACGAAGCTGTACGGGCCCTTTGTGACGAGTTTGTGGTTTTTGAGGATGCTGATTTCGAAGGTGATTTTTTTTTCATCGTATGAGAGCATTTGAGACGAAGGCAGCTTCCTAATACAATTAGCAGCTTCCCCGCTGTCGATAGAGGTGTTAACCGAAGGTCTACGATCGTGCCACTTGGTACGAAGATCCTTAACCCATGCCATCAGACGTCATCGCGTGGAATTCTTGTGCCAGCAGTATCGCTACTTCTGCTGCCACAGCAAGCCAGAACGTATTCTATTCTCGGTGTAAGTGGGGATAAGAAATAGACCTTGTATTGGCTCACCCTGATGTAAGCTGCATACAAGATCCACAAGCGCATAAATACGTGGTCCTGCTGGCATCTGGCCGTTGTTCGTTGTCTGAAATGGATGGATTCGGGTTGGTCAGGGAAGCAATTACGCTATAAGTGGCGACGAGGATGAAGGGGATTTTGATCAAAGGGGACATGCTAACGGTTGGTGGTTTGCGATCGGGAGGATGCACCCCAAGTTCAACAACGTAGTACTATTTATTCAGTCAGTTAGCTACCTGTCAAAAATGAATTGGATAGATGTAAGCTCATGAAATGACGAAGCTGCGGCGCATCATGCTTCCAGATTCGCATCAAAATGTCTTGAATGGAAAACGTAAGTACATACACAAAAAACGACTTAGCTCTTGGAGAAGAAGCCAATGAACGTGTCATTCCAATATGGAATGGTGCGTGCTGAGTTGAAGAGAAAGGAGCAGGGAGCTATCTTTGACTTTACGTATGATGTGAGCGCTGAGCTATCGCCATGACATGCCACATGTGGCGAGGGATGTGGTATCTTCAGTTTCATCGAGATACGGCCTTGCAGTATTTGCTTAAGAGATGTTGTCTCTGTTGGCATGCGACATGGCGTCAGTAAGGTGTATAGTCAACACGACTTGAAGAAAAACCGACCTCGATAACCATTGTCAAATGCAAAACGATAACGCGAAGCTCACGACAATTGCAATGCACAGCCGCATTAGTATGTAAGAGTTTGAAGCATGGATATTATGTCGTAGTCTTACGACACAACATCCATGACTCGTAGTTGATGGAAAGTTTTGTGGACAGTCTGAGTGGGCCAGGCTTGACCCATACCACGTGCAGTTGTTTGGCTCTTGGGTTGGTTGGTCTTGTCCGGTACGACGCGAGGATCCGTTTCCCTCATCCACACCAGCCCAGAGGCTGATCGCCACTCAAGATCAACCGCTAACTATACCCGGACACCCCTCTCTTTCCGTCAGCGTCAGTTGTACAACTTGTCTCAATTGACCATTCTTAACGTACATATCGGTCATCGCACCACTCAATCCTTTGACTCGCCAACCACTTTTGACACAATTTAAGGGTGTGCGTTTATGTAATGTGCCATGGGGCGGATGCAATCGAGTCTGCGAATGGGAAAACCTCCGGAAAAACTGATATGTTTATAGTCGAACGCGATAAGAAGCATTTTTTGGAGCAACTTCCGCAAGCACACGGAAGTAGTCATCAGGATTCAGGATCGTCATCTTGCGTTTCAACCAACAAAAGAATAATAATAAGGACCGAAAAGTTAGGCGAGTGTCACACTGATAATTCAGTTTTTTTGTAAGAGGATTCCCCGAGAACCCCCTGTCCCTGTGGCCCCGCTATGCTGGCTTCACCAACCGCTGACCATTCTGCATGACCCACGAAATCGCGTCCGGTACCTCAGAATGATGGAGGCTCGCGTGAGCCCTGCAAGGAGGCAAGGGCCAGGGACAGTCTCCTGATGCGAAGTGCTTTGTTTTATCGGTCTTCACGGCTATGCAGGTGTCTTAGAGAATGGCTATACATCCGTCGGGTCCCTGTCATGCGGTGGATTGCATAAAAGGATTCGTCTCTCGACGATGTTTCTTTAGCTGGTCTCACCCATTCACACTTTCAACTGAACTCATCTCTTCTACACTCAAATTCTCTCATAATGCGTTTCTCAACTGCTATCTTCTTCGCTGTCGCCGCGCTTTTCGTCAGTGTTTCTCACGCTGCACCACGACGAGGTCCTTCCACGGAGTCCCTGTATGTCCTTCTGTACTCATTGGGGATGTGACTGATAGTGTCTGCAGAAACACTCGCGAACCTTCTCGCCATGATATTCTTGAACGTAGAATCTATGCTGACGACAACATCATGCCTCGCATGACTGAGATGGACAACGAACTCTATAATCGAGAGCTCGATAACATTCTGGAGACGAGGGACTATATCTCCAAACGACTCGACTTCTTGGAGGGAAACAACGTCTTGGAGGCTCGCACTGACAGTAAGCAATCAAGCAAGCGTTCAAATCTATCCAACTCATCATGAACGTCATGCCTCCCCGTTCAGCCTGCCCTATTTGCATGGACAAGATCCGTGCCCCCGACAAGCTCTACAGCTTCTGCGGAAATTCTGCTACCCACGAAGCATGTGGACAGTTCGTGCAGCGCCTTCATATTCCCCTTGCGCCGCCTAACGAATCCTCTAAACTTATAGCTGCCTCACCACCATGCTGCAAAATCTGATGGTTAACTGCCCTATATGTCGAGGCCAAATGAACGCCAGCAATTACAGTGCTCGCGTCTGTAAGGAACGAACTCCCTCTCCCTCCCCTCCTCCGTCACCACAGCACAAGCCCAAGCATTAATTTGTAGTGTAGTCTGAGATGTACGTTTAGTGACGATTTGTGATCAGCCAATGATACAATGGTTCATTGAGAAGAATGGTAGAACTTGTTTCAATAAATGCCCGGCACAAGCCAGTAAGGTACCCTACGTGCCCACTCCTCCCACTCCTTTCCAAACGCCGCCTTCATCAGTCTATCCTCCTCCGGCATGCGCTGCAATAAGCTTGTCATCAACTTCACATAAATGGCAGTGATAATCCCAACAGCAGCCTTCCCAGCCACTGTCCTCAGGATCCCTGACTCCCGTACCCACGAGCCCTTACTGCCAAACCACAAACACAGCCCAAGGAAAATTGCCGTTGATCCTGTGTAACCTGGATGACGGACATAGCCGTACGGACCGCCAGTAACGAGCTTGTGGTTATCTCGAACCGTGATCTCAAACGTGAAGAATTCTCTCAGGGTGCGGAAACACTTCAGACGCAGCCAGCAGCCTGCTACTACGAGCAAGGTCCCCGTCACGGACAGTGGAGTCAGACGAAGGTCGTCAACCGAGCCGCTGGGCATGAGAATGCCCAGAATACGGCTTGCAACTTCTGGTGTTATCATGGACCCTTTTGCTGCGAGGATCGCTGCAATTTCGGCTGCCGCCGCAAGCCAGAAAGTGTTCTGGATGCCATAATTACAACGTTAGGTCACTTGTATGGATATAACATTGACCACCTACTCACCCTGAAAGGAGCCATGTACTTGGTGCTAAGGTACATGAATAGCGTAGTTTTGCTATCATCTGGCCGGCGCTCGTTGTCCGTAATAGACGGGTTAGGATTGGTCAACGAAGCTGTTACTCCATAGGCAGTGGCGAGAATGAACGGCACTTTGACAAGGGAGGACATCATGGGGATGGTAAGTAATGGGTGGACTTTTGTGGGGCGTTCGAATGGTCTTTAGCGTGCTAACTTATCAGCACTTGTACTGAAGGAGATGCTTACCTACATGAGAGTCACTGACTGCTGATAGCTATAGTACGAAACATATGCAATTCGGCCACATTGCAGTCGCTTCGAGTCGGCACTCCATCGTTTTCTGATTTTCTGGCAATCAGTCAACCTGTCACTCATCTATTCCAAGCAGCTCTTCGTCCACTTTCCGTAGACTGCGATCTTGCCTGGGACTCGGAAGTCGTAATTGCTGAAGATGGTGTTGAATTGCGTTCCTTTGAGACTAAGCGTGGTCAAGCAGGGAGGACGTGTATTGCAAGATTTTCAAGGTCGAATTTCCCAGGGCTGTCGTTGATTTTGGCCCCATGACCCGTGCACCTGGCCAGTGGCCAGTCTCGTTCAAAGGAACTTTCCAAACACTTCGATTCACATGTTAGAAGTGGTCGATATTCTCTCGGCGTGGCTTCTACCTATGGCTGAAATGGATACTGTTGAGTCGACGACCTCTCCACTCGCACTTCGCTGATGCTCATAATTGCTTACACGCAGAGACTCGCTAACTGATATGTAGCAGCACAAAGTTCTTCATTTCGAATCCAGCTTTCGGGTCTCTAAGCTTGTCGCTTGTCACCGGAGAACAACTTCAAAGCTACCGGGGATAAAGCTTGATTGTGAATATTCTCTGGAATGAGCTGGCAATGAATCTCAATACAGGAAAGGGATAATTGAGTACGGAACTCGCTGCGCCCACTTCTCCCATGCCTCTCCAAACACCTTGTGCAGCACGACATCTTCCTCACCCATCCTTCGCAGTAATGAGATTATGATTAACGAGAAAAACAGAGCCACCATTCCAACGATTGTCTTTCCAGCTACCGTGTCCATAATGCCTGACTCTAACAGATACGATCCTGGACAAGCGTACCACAGGGCTCCTCCGGCGTAGACTGCCACAACCGCTGTGTATGATGGATGTCGGACGATGCTATACGGACCAGAGGTTATGAGTTTGTGGTCCTTGTGGATACTGATTTCGAACGTAAAGAACTTTTCCAGCGCGCGGTAGCATTGAATGCGGACTAGGGTACCCCCAGCGACGAGGCACATGCCGATTATGGATGTGGTTGATAAATGGAGGTTTACTTCGCTAGCGTGCCTCAGTGCGCTGGGGACTAGAGGTGCGGGACACTGGCGAGAGACTATGACTGCGATTTCGGCAGAGGCAATGATCCAGAAAATAGCCTGGAAAGGAATCAGTCAATCGTATCTTCACTCAAGTTTTACCATCACCTTCACATAAGGAAGCAGTTGCAGTATTCTTCCTAGGATAATCGTGCTTGTTGTGTTCCGTGGCTGTTTGGTTTTCGTAGGAGCTACTGCTGGTGGAGTGTTTGTAGTATCTAACCCCCACGTTGTGACGAGAATGCACGGTATTCTCAGAAGGTCAAGGAATGACATGTTCAAATGGTTTGTTCATTATCTTTCTCCGTATTTGCGTACTTATATATAGGATCTCCTGCAAAAACAAACTTCCACAAATTCCCAAAGATTCCCATCCGCTGTCGTAAACATGTGTTGTGGTGATAGTCCGCTCGGTCACTCTCGGATGTTCAGAATTCTGGTGGGCTTTTCCCACCAATTTTGGATCTGTCACCCTGCAAAGTACATTCGTGGGAGCAGTTTCAATTCGCTATCCGACAACGTATCTGGTTTATGTAGGTTCCCACTCGTGTGTTTGAAATCAACTAGTGATCGACAGCACTGCGCACATAGCTTTTTGCGAAATATGTCATCTGCGAAATACGTCATCTACGCATTTGACTACGGCACGAATCATATTCAATACACGCCAGGAATGAAGCGATACGGGACTCGCTGTGCCCAGTTCCTCCATTCCTTCGCAAAGGTACTCTCCAGCAGGATATCTTCCTCTCGCGCCCTGGTCAGCATTCTCACAGCAATTGAAAAATATCCCAAGGTTAATACGCCAACGACGATCCTCGTCATCACTAAGTGCAAGATGCCCGACTCCCTCAAGAATGACCCGGGAAATGCATGCCAGAAGACCAAGCCCACATCGACGAGTATCATTCCAGAATACGACGGATGGCGGACGATGCTATACGGGCCGGAGGTCACTAGTTTGTGATCTTTCTGGATGGTGAATTCGAAGGTAAAGAACTTCTGCAGACTGCGGTAGCATTGAACACGCAGGAGTGCTCCAGCAATAATCAGTAGCGCTCCAAGCATGGACGCAGGGGTCATCCCCAGATTGGCTGCTCTTGGGAAGGTTGATGGGGCTACAAGCTGGAGGAATATGGTTGCGATCTCGGCCGTGGCAATGATCCAGAAAGGGGCCTGAGGAAACCTTAGTATCGCCCACTGTCTCGTGACTTATTGCAGCATACCTTGGCGATGGCAACGTTCGCAAGCAATGCTGAAAAATATCTATTCTCCGGATGCTGTTGACTGTTGGCAGGAGCTCGTGATGGAGCTGTATACGAAATATGTAACGCAATTGTCGTGGCAAGGATGCACGGTAACTTGAGAAGGAGGGACATTGATTCCATCGATGATGTCTGCCTAGGAGGAGGAGGAGTATATTATACTGGCGCGGTCCCATTCAGGAAGCAGGCATGTCGATATAGGTAAACAACTAACGTATACGACGATGTCTATCCGCCAAACACACGTAATGCCTACTGCAGGTAGCGAAGATACACGTCAATGCCTCTGACACCCCGGCCCTTTCACTGGCAGGATGAACGGGTAAAACCCTGTGGGATCCGACATCCAGTTCTCTGACCGCCGATGTAACTCCCCGCCTTCCAGGTAACATGAACCACTGCGTGGTCACCTGTCCTCAGAGTACGCATGCTAATAAAACTATATAGATATCATACATTAAACATCACACTCGCCAAATTAATCCAGCAGCTCCAACGCATCTTTCCCATTCCATATCAGAACCGGTCACGCGTAAAAAAAACTTCCAGCACTTCATACGCATACTTTGCAAGCAACTCGATCGTCCGACGGGCGCTGCTCCAGGATTGCTCGAAACAGGGACTCTCCGTCCTGATGTTGCCCTCGTTGGAATCGGGGCAGCTCGAGAGACACGACCGCCCAAAACCTCTTGCGGAGAGTAACCAGCCATAGGTGCGTACACGCTAATAGTGCATGCACGGCATCCTCTAACTCCTCATGGCACAGTTTACATATTCTATTCTCTTGCGGGACCGGCACGCGCCTCCATTCGCTCCACCGCCAAGTCGTGGCAAGACAGCAGCAGGCGAGTCAGCGCACAACGATAGTGAGGGATCTTGACCCTCAGGTAATGGCGAAAGGTGAGCACCTTCTGCACTCTCACCCCCTTCTCCATCTCAAACCTTCCAGGTAAGAGGTCCCGTGTCCGGACAGATGCTCTGATTAGGAAGTCAACCCACGACTCAAGCGACCTCTGGACTTCCACCGCCGGCTTATCGACGTCCTCCCTGGTCGCCTCTCTTAAGGGGAGCATCCACAGGACGGGGACTGGTAGACTCGCGAGCATGACCTTAAGATCTGATACCCAGGGCACACGGCCCTACCGGGCCATTCACATCGCCCCCTTGACGCCAGTCGTTCCTGCGGAAGTCCAATTACACACCGTAGATATCCCAGCGCGAGGATAGCCCGCCGATGGCGGATTGGCATCAAGCCTGTTTCTGAGAAGAGCACCGTAAGCATTGATCTAACATGTAGCCCCATCATCCTCCGAACGAAGTAGTGCCAGCAGGGCGAGTTGTTGTGTCGTTGTATCAAGAGCAATCTCTGCGCCTGATATAAGGTAGGGGTCCACCCGAGCCATATACAATGTTCTGAGATCCCATACAGGGACGTCATCAACGTCGCGATGCACTTATTCGTTGTCGTTAGTGCTTTTCCCACTGACTCCTCATAACGCTTTGCGAATACCTCCGGCTATGGAAGGTGATGCTAACATATCTGAAGAATTCGTTTTCCTTCAGGACATGGTTGCCCAGGTAAAACTGATACTGCCGACACGGCCCTACTGCCACCACACTAATCACACATTTCTCAAACTGTAGATCACATCAGTTATCTGCCGCCCACCTAAACGTGTAGTTGAGCTTCGCCTGCATACACACAGGGCTTCTTGTCACTAACGCAATATCATCGGCCTACTCGAGGTGAGGCAGACACACTCCTCCCAGCCACATATCCCCTGGGAAGATAGGCCTTTCTATGTATCAGATATTTATCAGAAAAGAAATGATGGTCTATCCGGCCCCTCCCTGCATCAAGGATGATCATAGTCATAAAGACATATAATACCTTTAGTCACTGTACGTCAAGGATAACGGCATCTTAGGCATCGGACCGAAAAGGTATCAACAGACTCGGCATATCAGTGCCAAAGGTTCGCTATAAAGGACAATGATATATCCTTTCTCGCCATTTGAAGATCTCGAGTCTATCCACACAGAATTAACTGTAGGTGGTCCCGTCAGATCATTAGAATGCGTGGCTATTCACGCCACTGCCAATTTTTTTTTAAAAAACATCTCACTTTGTCATCTAGTAACGTCATTAATATTCAAGTTGGAATCCCGGCACGACTCTTGCTTAAGCTTGACTCTCTAGGTTCGGTGCAAGCCTTGTCTCCAGAATAGATCTTGGAGGTCGCGGAGCGCAAAAGACTCGACTCCGACTGATGAGTCACAATCATGATACTTATGACCTACACTACAACGTTGAACGAACGTACTGATCTCGCATTGGTGATACATAGCCGCTGTTTCTCTAAGCATGTCGTCACCGAAATCACCACCTGAAAAAAAAAAGGTTTACAAGCCAATTGTGTTGCTGTTGGTTCTACGACTTGTCACTGAGTGGCTCAAGAGTCGGTCGTGTCCTCTTCAGATCTGGCGATCCATGTTCAGGACATGTCAGCAAGTAAGTACCTTCAGGCCTTGTCTACTTCTTCAAAGTTCAAACAGTGTAACTGCAGGAAGTGCGGCATCTAATATAGTCGCATACCCAGGAACTTTCCAAACACTTTGATTCACATAGATAAAAATGCTGCCGAATGCTGAACCTGAGGGTAATTCTCAGAATTGTCTTGGCCTAGCTTCTACCTATGGATCCGACCTCTCCACTGCGCACTTTACTGATGTTCATAATTGCTCACATGCAGAGACTCGCTAACTGACATGTAGCAGCACAAATTTCTCCTCCATCTCAAATCCAGCTTTCAAGTCTCTAAACTTGTCGCTTGTGGGTAGAGAATAGCTTCAACGCTACTGGAAGTAAAGCTTGATTACGGATATTCTCTGGAATGACCTGGGAATGACTCTCAATACAGGAAAGGGATAATTGAATACGGGACTCGCTGCGCCCAATTCTCCCATGCCTCTCCAAACACCTTGTGCAGCGCGACATCTTCCTCACCCATCCTTCGCAGTAATGAGATCATGATTACCGAGAAAAACAGAGCCACCATTCCAACAATTGTCTTTCCGGCTACAGTGTCCATAATGCCTGACTCTACCAGATACGATCCTGGAAAGGCATACCACAGGGCTCCTCCAGCGTAGACTGCCGCAATCGCTGTGTATGAAGGATGTCGGACGATGCTATACGGACCAGAGGTTATGAGTTTGTGGTCCTTGTGGATACTGATTTCGAACGTGAAGAACTTGTCCAGCGTGCGATAGCATTGAAGGCGGACTAGGGCACCTCCGACGACGAGGCACATGCCGATTATGGATGCAGGTGATAAATGGAGGTTTACCTCGCTAGTGTGCCTCAGTGTACTGGGGACTAGAGGTGCTGGACACTGGCGTGACAGTATGACCGCGATCTCGGCGGAGGCAATGATCCAGAAAATAGCCTGGAAAGGGAGTCAGTCAATCGTATCTCCTCTCAAATTCTACTATCCGACCTTCACATAAGGCATCAATGGCTGGGCTCTTCCTAGGATAACCTTGCTTGTTGTGTTCAATGGTTGTTTGGTTTTCGTAGGGGCTGCTGCCGGTGGAGTGTTTGTAATCTCTAACCCCCACGTCGTGACAAGAATGCAGGGTATTCTCAGAAGGTCAAGGAGCGACATGTTCAAATGGTTTGTTCGTTTGTCTTTGCGTACTTATATAGTATCTCTTGCAGAAACAATCTTCCACCCGATGGCGTAAACATGTGTTACGATGATGGGGACAGTCCGCCTCTGTGATCGATCTCTCGGATGTTCAGAGAATTCTGGTGGGCTTTGGCTATTTCCATCAAATTCTGGATCTGTCACTCTGCCCCTGCAGGGCCTGGACAAGTACATTCGAGGGAGCAGTGTCAAATCATTGTCTTATGGGCAACGTATATATCTGGTGTTTAGGTTTCCACTTAGTAACATCGCTAGACTACTAAATGACGAGCACATAGGTGGTCTGTGAAATACGTCATCTACGCACGAATCACATTTAATACACACCGGGAACGACACGATACGGGACTCGCTTTGCCCAGTCCCTCCAATCATTCCCAAAGGTACTTTCCAGCTGGACATCTTCTTCTCGCGCTCTGTCCAACAAACTCGCACCGATTCCAAAATATCCCAATGCCAATACACCAACAACAACCTTCGCTATCGTCAAATGCAAGATGCCCGACTCCCTCAGAAACGACCCGGGAAATGCATGCCAGAAGACCAACCCCACATCGACGAGTACCATTCCAGAGTACGACGGATGGCGGACAATGCTATACGGGCCGGAGGTCACTAATTTATGATCTTTCTGGATGGTGAATTCGAATGTAAAGAACTTCTGCAGACTGCGGTAGCATTGAACACGCAGGAGTGCTCCGGCAATAATCAGTAGTGCTCCAAGCATTGATGCATGGGTTATCCCCAAATTGGCTGCTCTTGCGGCCGCCGATAGGTCTAAAAGATGGCGGACTATTGTCAAGATCTCGAAGGCGGCAATAGTCCAGAAGGGGGCCTGAAAAAGGGGTCAGCATTGCGTACTACAGTGAGTTATTGTGACATATTACCTTGACAAGGGGAAGGTAAAATACAGTCCATAGCAAATATCTGTTGCTAATGGTCTGCGGTGGCTGTTTGCTATCGGCAGGAGCTCTCGAGGGAGGTGTAAACGTGAAATGCAACGCCAGGGTTGTGACAAGGATACATGGAATCTTCAAAAGGAGGGACATTGTTCCAAGTCTGTTCTGAACCTCGACAGAGTTTTCCCTCTCTATTTATAGGGACATCGACTCGATTGATTTTATTACCCGCCGCGAGTTCTAAAGACTAGTCCTTATCCTGACTCTTCAACCACTTGGGGGAAGGTGTTGGACCGAATTTACGGTCAATTCTAAGGGGCGACTGGTGGCAATTAATGAGCCATACGCCGCTTACCCGTATTTCTCGGCCGA
>JABAJS010007654.1:6499-52397 GCA_018221635.1 Tephrocybe sp. 10521TJB
AGGAGTTCGAAGGCCGGGCATCCTGGGGAACGACGATTCCGCTAGGGGATGTGGATGAGGATGGTAATGGACACGGGACACGCTGTGCAGGTATCATTGCTTCTCGAAAGTACGGAGTTGCAAAGAAGGCGTTATTAAGGTTCTCGGAGCTGACCTGGTGTCTGACGTCATCGCTGGCGTTGTTTATGCTTTCGAACAAGCATCGAATTCGAAAGTGGTGGGCGAGAAATATGTTGGCTCCGTCGTTAACATGAGTCTTGGTGGAAGTAAATCCGGACATGGATGCTGCTGTGAACAACGCCGTCGACGCAGGTCTTCACTTTGCTGTTGCCGCTGGTGACTATATCTTAACTCCTATTCAAATCCAAGGCTTAAGTTATAACTTAGTACGTAACGACAACAGGAATACGTGTTTATACTCCCCTGCTGGCTCCGAAAAGACTGTACATGACTGTTGGTGCTTCCACGAGTCTCTCTGACGATCGCGCCTACTTTTCCAATTACGGTCCATGTCTGGATGTCTTTTCCCCTGGTATATATGTTCTATTCTGTAGCTGTTCTTCTAGATTTTTGTTATTCACATTATCCTCTCTTCAAGGCCTCAGCATTGTCTCCACTTGGATCGGCTCTAGCAGTGCCGTCAACGCTCTCGGGTACATCAATGGCCTCTGCCTACACCGCCGGCCTTCTTGCCTACCTTCTCTCGATTTACCCGAGCGAAAGTTTCAACCCAGTGTACGGGCTCGATGATGAGCTCCTTTCCTTGACTCAGCCTCAAGAGCCATTCCTCCCCTCATCGGTACCGTTCTACGTCATGCAGGCCGCCTTCCCTCGTTGAATACCCTCGTTCCTCCCTCATTCGACTACTCCCGTACCTCGCAAGCCTCTCTCGCCGGCTCAATTGAAAAAGGGCCCTTTTAACGCTATCATCTTCTAATCTTCTTTCTGACCTTCCCGACAACACAGTCAACTTGTTGATCTTCAACAATGCGACCGCCATGTGAAACGTTGGAGTCGATTCGGGACTCGAGTCAGTTGGTCTAACAACTTCCGTTGGGTCTCCCTTATGCCTGTAGTCAATCCGAAATTTCCAAGTATGGATATCCTTTCTCTATCAGTATTTTTCGTTTACAACTTTGCTATATATGGGCTCAACGTTCGAGAATGGAATCTTTGTTCAGCGAATTATCATGACGGCTGGCCACCACCACCAGGAAAAACGGGGCGAGCAGCAGCTGCACCATAGGCATTCTTGAGGAACACTATGGAACCTTTATCCTCAACGAACTTCGCGTGAAGAAAGGCGAAATTTCGATCAAAAGAACATCCCTGGTTATCGCCGACATCAAGTTCAACTGACTTCACCACACAATAAACCTTCGCCCACCCTACAGGAGCATAGCAACACAATGCGTCACACAAATCAACCAGGCTAGGTATCATTAAAAAGAAGCTACTACTCACTATATATGTTGCATGCGCCATGATCCACATTATTGAGCCAAGGTCGCCTACTAGTAGGAGGGCTGCGTTCCAGTATAGACAGGGCATCGGGCTCTAAATTTAATATGTCCGCGCGGTAATGGGGAATGAGAGGGTCCATGAGTTGAAGAAAGAGCCACTGGCAGTAATTGATCCTCAAGTGGTTAATACAGATTTACTCTATCCCTGAGATCATGAAGGCGCAACGTAAAAGAGGTAAGAGACAATATGCACTCGAATACATATGGACAAAAAAAGACCAATGGAAGCACCCTGTGACAATAGCGCTGCGAGCCAAAGAAAAATACCAAAATCAGACCAAATGATTTACCCGTGCTTGAAGATAATAAAAGAAGGATTAAAGTCTATAGCGAACGGCTAGAAGATATCAAATTGAACCAAACCGATGACCTACGATTTGGGTTTTTGAGATATCGAGGTTGACCAGATGTGTTGTGTATAAGAATATCATGGAAAGCCTCCGAGTTGTACAACGGGTCATTGCTTATAAGCTTAAGGAGGGGCCGTGGAGCAGGACAGCCGAGGCTGGGACAGTGTTCGAAATTAGCAACAAAAAGGGCTTCAATTTTGCGTGAATACTGAGTGTAAGATGTAAGATGTGTATTGTCAGCGAGGACTCATCACGAGATAGAACGCGGGCTAGACACATCAATTTCAAGTAAGTACTTCAGAGTTTTCTGTCTGAAAGTGATGTCATGCGGGCCGGCCGTACCCAAGTCGGCGATTGTTGACGATCTAATCTGATGTCCAGAACTTGGAGGAGACATTGCCTCAGTCAAAGGAAAGGGTCCATGTCATGAAAAAGTAAGATCGGGTGTTTATTGGATATCAGTGAACTAAATCATAAGAGTTGGGTGCTGCATCTATTTCTTACTCAACGCGTACATTTCGTCAAAATGTACAATTGGCGCCTGGTCTTTGCCTTCTTCCAAGACAGCGAGATACTCAGGAATGATAGATTCAAACAGGCCGTCGTTCCCGTCTCCATGCGTAGGTTTCCAGCCAAGTTTGAATGCTTTGTTGGCCTTGGAACGAGCTAAACGAAGGATGTCAGTCAATATAGACACTGGAAGGAATAAGGACGCACAGTTCGAACCGTAGGCAAAGCCAGCCCACGTTCCCAGGGCATCTACAGCCTCTGCCTCGGTGAAGGTTCTGGTATGTGCAGTAGGAATGGCGCCATGGGCGTGAAGACGGGTACCAATCTCATGCGCAAGCTGCTTCCACTCATAGCTAGAAAGGTTTATTGGGAAGGATGTGAGGGATCAATGGAGGAGTTTGACTAACCTGTCTGTCGGACAAAAGAAGAAACCATCTGCACCTTGAGGAGCCAGAGGGCTGGCAGACAACGCATCGTCAAGAAGAATTAGATAGAGACTCGTCAGGTCTTGAACGTGAACACCATTCCACCACGGAAGTCCTTTCCCGTAGTAACAAGCTTGCCCAAGTTTCAGGGCACTACGAATCAGCGCCGGAATCTGTACAGATGTGCGGTGGAATGGCCCGTTCTAAGGCAAGAATAATGAACCTCGTTCTTTCTCGAGGTTGAGGGTGAACTTACGCCACGGCCATCTGTCGAGAGAAATCATGATCAATTAGTGATTCAGAGGGCATCATGTGAAGGGTTTAAACCCATACATACAGATAAGGGGAGGCATGACAATGTAGGATCGGATATCGCCAGCTGCTCCTGCAGCACTGATAACAGTGTCACAGGATCGATGGACGTAGTCCGCAGGAATCGCATGGATATCTTCGACTTGCTCGTCATCGTAGATCTTGTCAGACTTGAATTCACCCTCTGCCCTGTCTGTAAGAGCACCGGTACCAGACGACTTGTGAAAAATAAGTTAAGTCATGGAGAGGAAATTGAATCGACAGCACAGAAATGCTTACATGAATATAGATCCCAGCCTTTCCAGTCTTAGCCTTGCGCTTTGTCAAGCCTTCAACAATTGCCTTGGCCCCAACTGGGTGGTCCGAGTTTGCCGTGTTGATGACCACTGTTTCCCAACGATTGTGATGAGTAATGATAGCGTCACTGATTCTCTGAAAAGTGTACTTACCATCGGCGTTCTCAGCAGCTGCGCTAACGATTTCGCGTTCTGATAAATCTGCCACCACGGTCTTCAAGCCTAACTTTTCTCGAATCAGCGCCGCGCGATCTTCACCACGAATCAGAATGGTGATATCAAAGCGATCTTTGTCCTCTCGCGCGAGAAGAGAGTTGAGAAGGTTTCCGCCGATGAAACCTAGATATCCGGCCGATGAGCATGAATCACAAAAAGTTTATAAAGGTAGTGCTTACCCGACGCTCCAACTAATAAAAGAGAAACTGGTGCCATTGCTATGAGAAAAGGGCGGGAATAGAAGTGGAAGGATGATAATTGTCAAAGGGTTCGCCTTTATGTTAGTATGCATTCTGATGGACTCCTGCAATGTAAGCGATATCGATCGTGCAGTGAAGGGTCCTAACACATGGATCTTCTTAATAAGTAGTTCACCTACTTATATGACTACATGCTTCTCAGGGTCCTGTTCCTGGATTCACACTAGTTGTGTACTTCACTCGAAGAGGCTGGTGGGCAGTGAGAGTTCACAGTAATCGACAGAATGCTGAAGTCCGAAGGACAACGAGTGCAAGCGCAAAGCGTACATGGTAATTTGTTCGCACTTGGTGGGCATGCAGACACCCTGAAAGATGGTGCTGTTGAGTAGGTCATATGCTGATGGGGTTTAGGCTCACCAGTGGCGTACAAAAATTCCCATGACATTTCGGAATTATGCTGCCCTTCCCTTTAACCAGTCCCAGGCAGAGTACTTGTGCGCAATGGATCCCTAACAAGTGACGTACGAGAGATCAGACAACCAATCCAGTTACCACTGTTGATCCTTCGACAGTGAGACCGAGGCAGAATGATTGTTATTTGAGGTGAGTGTCGTTCAAGTAAATGAAATCCCGTCAACTATAGGTAATCGATGACCCATGTCTATATTATAAAGGGTTGCAAGACCTGAACATATGCATGTACGTGTAGTCATGGTCCGACTCGTGGCTGATGCGTGTCATTGCGAATGAAGGAGGGGTGATGTGTACGTATAGGTGACGGCACTGGAATGGCGACTCAGAAAATTGAGAGAGGAGAAGCACCCAACTGCGACTCGCGGGCACAAGGATGCAAATGGCAGTTAACGTTCAAGATGGAGTGAGAAGGTGGCTGTGCTCTCTCAGTTCCAAATTCTTTTTACAAGAAGAATCCCATCGAGGCTAGGCTGGAAACTTGGAGCCTCTGAATGACTCGGTTCTCGGAGTGTGATAATTTCCCTGACTCTTGTGCCTGTCACCTCTCACCGCCGTGTTCGTCAAGCTGTTCAAAATCTCCGTCGGAATCCGACCATCGATATAAGTACTATCGCTCACTTACCTCTGAATAAATGGGTAGACCTTCATTCGATCCGTTTGACTACGCGGGCAGGAAATTTTCTTCTTCGTCGAATTACCTTCCAGTTTGGTCTGGACGTCTGGTGAGAAAGTCTTCCGTTGTCAGTCGTGGTCAGTTGACTTGTCTCACTATTTTGAGGGCATACTTCTCATGTCACTCTGAATCCCTGCATCATATATAACACGTGAGATGGGGCAGTTTAAAAATGTCCGATAAGTATATAAAGAGTATAGCTTGAGGCAAATCATCTACACATCATTTGTCGGGTCGAACACAACAATGTTCTGGGATTTCACGACGCCGGTGGTTGTCGCCACTATCTTCATCTTGCTCTCAATATTACTTTGGTCTGTGACTCCGAAATCCTCATGGTTCTGGCCTTCCGATGTCTGTTGGTCCATGTCACCTCTGCCTTTCGTACTAACCCACCTTTAGCTTTATTCTATCCCTACCGTGGGTCCTACAACCCCAATTCTGTCTTATGCTGGTGCCTTTCGCCTCCTTCTTGATAGTTCAAACATGATTCAAGAAGGCTACGAGAAGGTTCTTTCGCTTTAGCGCCGCATGCTTCACCTTTCGCTAACGTGACTCAAGTACAATGGACTCTTCAAAGTTGCCGATTTCAGATCGTGGACCGTTATTGTGAGCGGCCCTCAATTGATAGAAGATGTTCGTAAGGCTCCGGACAACGTTCTTGCCTTCGAAGCTGCAATCGACCAGGCAAGTAAAGGCTCAAGTACCTACTCTAGCTGACACCCTGTACAGGCAATACATACTCTTGGTCCTCGAACTAGAATAAGCCATTTCCACGTCCCCATCATCCAGACTCAATTGACGAAGGGATTGACAAATTCGATCATTGATATTCGCGATGAAGTCTCGGCGTCGTTCTCTGATCTGGTTCCACTCACGACAGGTACATACATAAGTTCTGCCATATTACATCCACGATTTGACTGAAGCATGTTTAGACTGGTCAAAATTTCCGGCTTTGAATACAACTCTCGAGATTACTTGTCGAACCACCCACCGTGTGTTTGTGGGGCTTCCACTCTGTCAGTTGATGGAAACAGTTTAAACCTCTGAAAAAAAGTTTTGCTGACTGATTTGTCAGGCCGAGACCGAGATTACATTTCTATGACTAAAAACTTCGCAGTACAAATCAGTAAAGCTGCGTGGCTTATCAGGCTTTTCCCCTGGCCTTTAAACTTGTCAGTTTATTGATTCTACCTGTTACACTCAGGTGCGATCATTCTGTTACGTTGCACAGTCTCGTTGGACGCCCGTTTCTCAACGTACCAGCTGATGTCAAAAGCTGTGCTGCATTTATCCGCCCATTAGTGGAAGAAAGGCGAGAAAACATAAAACTTTATGGTCAGCAGTGCGAGAATAAACCGGTGTGTCTGACCGACTTATAGTCCATCAATTACCTTTCTAAATAACTTGGTTCAGCAGGATCTTCTTTCGTGGTTCATGGACGACGTCGACGGACAATCTGACGAGGAAAAGCTGAATCATGTTGCTTTTCATTTGATGATGGTTAACTTTGGTGCAGTCTATACAATAGCCACAGTAAGTTGTTCGCTTCGCGGATATAAGCGGGCATCTGGCTATTTTAAACTATTGCAGAGCTTTACACAGGCCCTCTATCATCTCGCAGCCCATCCAGAGTGCATTGCCCCCCTACGAGATGAAATCGAGTCTGTGACTTCGAGTGAGGGATGGACAAAGGCATCTATGGGAGAGATGCGCAAGCTCGACAGTTTCTTGAAAGAGTCGCAGAGGATTAGCGGTCTTGGTGCAAGTTCGTTCCTATATCTACGGCGTTGCATTCAAAACCTAAGTCTCCTCTAGTTTCATCATACCGCCGTGTTCTCAAGCCTTTCACCTTTTCCAACGGGACTCGCATTCCTGCTGGAACGTCTATAGGCGTAGCGGCATGGTCAACTCATTTCGATGAGTCAATTTACCCCAATGCACATTTGTTTGACGGATTTCGGCATGTGAATGACGAAAACATGCAAATGGTTACCCCTTCGTCAGATTTCCTTGCGTTCGGCGTCGGTCGGCATATGTGGTGAGCTTGTCCGCCGGTCAATGAATGCTCACATATAATGTTTTATCAATAGCCCTGGACGATTTTTCACAGTTGTTGTCCTGAAGGCCATGATGACACATGTTCTTATGAACTACGATATAAAGCTGGAGAAGGATGGTGAACGTCCAAAGGACTCTTGGTTTGTTACAGAGAACATACCGGACAGCACTGCCAACGTATTGTTTAGGCGAAGAGTAGGCGCGTACTAGTACTTACATCAAACAGACTCTTGTAGTGTTGTGCAAGCTCAGGCCTGAGGCCGTAGGCCAAGCCCAGCCGAGCCGTTCGGGCCGGGCCAAGCCGGGCCGTCAACCACGGCTTATAGCGGCCTAAGGCTCGGCTTTGGATTCAGCAAAGCCTGAGCCGCCGGCCTGAGCCACGGCTTCTGTGTGGTTGGTATTTCAAAAATTTGTTCACTTGACGCAATTCGGTGGAGATGTTTGTATCGTCTCTCGCCAACAAACCATCTTAAAATGTCCACAACTTGTTGAATATTGGCTGGAAGACGGCTCAGACGCCCGTTTTGGACAAGTGCTTAAGCGCTTGACATCAACTTGCACCCACCACTCACATCATCATTCTCAACGCGCACTGACGCCTCTGTTTCCTCCCATCCACAAGGCCTTCAAGATCCTGATTATATGTTAGATGAGGCAGAGGAGCAGAATGGGGAGACCCTTGAAGTGGGATACCCCACAGGTGTGTTCATTTTTTATGCGTTGCCGGCCCTTATTGATTTCCTTTCAACCTTCATACACCCTCAACAGAATCCTCTTTGTTTTTTCATTTAATACATCACTGTACAGGAACCCTCTCGCACAACTTCGTGAACAGTATACAAGCCTTCCATGCCCACTCCACTGCATCGTGTACACTCCCATGCCGCTCGTGGCCCCCGAGAGACCTGCTGTGAAGGTTTTTCTTGGTACCATGAGCTACTATTTGGACGTTATACATGCGTAGACAACATGAACATAGATTTTAGACGTGTTAGCCCTCCAAAGCCGAGCCTAAGACGGGGCTTTCAGGCCGAGCCGGGCCGTGCACAACACTAGACTCTTGGTTCGTTAGTATGGAAAACATACCGGACGGCACTGCCGATGTATAATTTAGGAGTGGGCACTTAGTACACCAATTATCACTAGAACAAAGGTATAGCTGCCCATGTAGTTACTTGATGTTTTCTTGTTCCAAAATCAAGAAAGGTATTTGTTCGGCTCACGTCCAATTGTTCCCGAAATGGGAAACGGATGTTTACGTAACGAATAAGGAGGCTTACTTTACTCCTTGGTCGCAGGCGTTGTCCATCCACAATCATCACCAATTACATCCTTTCTACCACACCCACCTCCACCAGAACATATAACTACCATGGCCGATATGGATGTTGATCCTCCCGCGCCGAAGACGCAGAAAGAAGGAAAAGAGAAGGAAGGCAAGCAACGATTCGAAGTGAAGAAGGTCTGAAAGGCTTGCTCTTTACCTGGAGTGGTTTCGTTGACAAAGCTTGAATATCTTACCGATAGTGGAACGCAGTATCACTATGGGCATGGGGTGAATTAGTTTATATCTGCGTGGTGTGCGATATACTGATCACATCTACATTCAAGACATCGTCGTGGACAACTGCGCCATCTGCAGGAACCACATTATGGATCTCTGTGCGTACTGTTCTCGCCTCCGCCAATGATTCGCTGAATTGAACGATCCGCCGTTACGTCCGATTTCTTTGGCGCTCACAGGCATTGATTGCCAGGCCAATCAGGTATCAGCGACCAGCGAGGAATGTAACGCTGCTTGGGGGATATGCAACGTGAGCTCTTAGTATCCGAATTTTGTTACCTTTGTTGACCCTTGAGTCCGATAGCATGCGTTTCACTTCCACTGCATTTCGCGATGGCTAAAGACACGTAATGTCTGTCCTTTGGACAATCGTGAATGGGAGTTGCAGAAGTATGTGCTCAAAATGTCGTCTTGCGAAGGAGAAGTACTGATAGGTTTTCAGATATGGTCGGTAGATGTTTCGGGCCAGGAGAATCCGTGTACTATTATCCATTGCTCACTTTCCATCGCTTTCCTCCAATATATTTTCCCGTTGCTGTACGGCTGCCAATGACTCCACTTTGGCTAATCAGAAGTTTTCAGACATCATATAAAAGACATGTTGTGTTGTCACAAAAATTGAGCCTTGAGGAGGTGAAATCCTACTCAAGTCATCGTTATCTCACAGCGATGCAAAATTTGTGATTCGTTCATATGTTTTTATTGAAAGTGAACTTTGTAGGGAGTATTATTGTAGGAAACAGTAGTGCACGTCGGACAGGTAGCTGCAGGTAGATTCTGGCGTGAATTTCAATCAAAAACCATGATGCATGCCAGTAGTAATTTAGCTGGCACGTGATCGATGGGACGCCAAAAGACCCGCCCTAAGTCTACACGTGATCGTGTTGAACGACTTGTCTTTGAACAAACCCACTGAGAAAAGTCGTTGGCTGGTTGATCAAAACAACGTTGCTCGTCGCCGCCGATGGCGAGCAACTCCTCAGATCCATGGTCTCCTCAATACGGGACCACAACGTATACTACGCTTTCTGACACGCAAACACCGCACTCGCCCTCAAGATACTCCTACTCTTCCCGTTCAGGTGTGTATCATTCAAGCCCTGCTATTTAATCACTCATATTTTTCCAGGTTCCCAACAGCACTCTTCAGATGGTGATGATCACAACTCTGCTCACCAAATGAGGCGCATCACAGTTTCTCCAACGCAATCCCAGCAAAATTCTGACACAGACTCTTACACGGATTCAAACTCGATCGACGAAGTTGAAGCCACACTCAATGATCTCGAGGACGAATTCAACGACACAGAGCAGGCTCTTACTGAATGGTCCCATGGCTCTTCATCGCGTCCTTCGTATACCTCAGCAACTGGCTCATACACAGGCACAGGAACCTTCACTGGCACAGGATACACTGGTTCCCCGTCCTTTGTTTCGCTGCCAACTCTCACTCTACGTTCAGTACCAACTCCTCCACCAGTTGATCCCCGCGCACGGCTAAGCAGAATCACGGAGAGGACAGAGGAATCATCTCGCCCCGCCTCTGGCGCTTTTTCTGCAGCTGGCGCCACCCGCCCTGCCAACCCTACTCCAGACGCCTTTCGACGCTCAGTGCTTCTTGGTGGCACCTCTTCTTCCCATTCGCGCTCATCGACCGATCCTGGGCTGCCACCGCCAGGACGAACTAACGAACTTATTGCCGTGTTCGAGACCAATAGTCCTGGCTCGGGACATGACAGGAATGCGTCTGCTCCCGGGGAGCGTGCTTCTAGTCCTTTCTACAGCACTAATTACAGTTATGGTTCGCGTCCATCGTCCCCTTCTAAGTCGTCGGCGTCCTACACAGCTACAGACACAAGGCCAACTGGTACATCCTTCCTTCCACCAGCTACGAGGCCTTCCACATCAATGTCAGGCGATGGCACTTTCCGTTCGACGACACCCGGAGGAACATTCAGTCGGACAACTGGCTCGTATATTACACCAAGCTACACAACGCAGTCGCCCAGCACCTTCAGTCGCACAACATACACGACCACCAATGCTCCGACCTATACAGGAACGGACACGCGTACCTACACAGGCACGGATACCCGTACTTACACAGCAACAGACACCCGTATGTACCTAGGGACTGAGAGTCGAAGCTACGCCACTAACACACCAACAGGAGCAGACGCACGTACCTTCACGGATACTATCACAAGGACGTCTGTCACACCTACATCGACTTTACGTCGCCCTCAGACCTCCCCTCGTTCGCCTTTAACATCTGTACGCAATATCGTGGCATTGTGGAAAGAGCGGACACCCTCCATGAGCAAATCCCCTGGAAAGTCTTCGATAGCAGGCTCGGCTACTAGCCTCTCTCCTCCCCCCGAGGCAGAGGGGTTCTTCGGTACAAGGATGAGAGCACCAAACAATGATCCGGTCACGCCTACACGGGGAGACAACGTTAAGAGCGGTAATCTTCCCCCTGGCTTGGACGTGGCAGATTTACTTCCTTACACGCAGAGCACTGAGGCGGTGAGTTTGCGCTGATCGCGTCTGTTCATCTGGCTACTCTGACGAGTTTATCTATGTTTGTCTATAGCCTCTCCACATCGGTCAGCTTTGGTACCTGAACGTACATGATGCGGCCCCATATCGTTGGCAGAGATGCCAGGCTCTACTGTACCCTCAGTTACTCCTTCTCTCGTGGCTATCTTCTGGAGGCGGGCGGGGAATTGTGGCACTTGATCTTCTCAATTGTACAAGCGTACAGTCTGCGCCATCGCCAACACATCCAACTGCAAGGGATGACATTGGGACGATCGCAGCAAGATCTCAGAGTTTAGAGAGAGATGGACAACCCTTGATGGACATGCTTGTGCCATTTCATATGCTCTACGCCGACGGGGTGGAGCGATTGGCGGCAGAAAGTTTATTGGAGCGTCAACGATGGGTGAATCGGCTCTGGTGCGTTTCGTTCTTTGTATCATACATTCACCCACTCATGCACTGGGTATGTCACAGGGAGGCAGTGAATCGACCGGTTGTAATACCCGACTCTTCATCTGTCACGCGCTCGCCGACTGGCTCAATCCGGACGATCCTCTCTATTGACAGCCGTACGAGTACCTCGAGCACCGGTTCACGCTCCACCGTCTATGTTCCACCGCTGAGCTCCCTTCCATCTATCCCCGACTTTTCCTCCAACGCCTCTTCACGATCCTCGCGAAGTGATGGTCTTACTCGCCAGACCTCTATCGTCTCGTCTCACCACACACGCACCGTAGATGATACTGTCATTTCTAATCAGGAGTACATATATCCGGGAGATTCACGCGCTATTCAGCCTGCGAGAACCGGGTCTCTCCATAGGCGCAGTGGGTCGATGACGGACCTGGATGCAGAGTTTGCTTCGGCGCTGACGCGTGCACGAGGCGCAAGGCCAGGCCTGGGCTTCCCGAGCTTAGTCCTAGGAGGTTCGCCAGTGACAGTGTCGAGTGGGCCGAATCTGGGGCGAGACGTTGTGGTCACCCCTCCTCCCGGCGGCGGTAGAGGAAGCGACAGAGCACGATCTGAAGTCTCCGACGAACAGTTTTTCTCTGCTGGCTCCTCGACGGAGAGTTCGAGATCGTCTTACTATTCCACTACCTTCTCGTCCGAGTTGCGCACGTCTACCGGACTCAGGACAGATACGACCTCGTACGGTTACGATGGAACCTCTAACACTGGTACACAGATTATACCTTCAACTCTGTCCTATCGAGGAGCAAGCTCTGCTTCGTATCTCGGTGATTCACGCGACTCGCTGTCATACACGGGCACCTCCCCTTCGAGGACTCCTCTTTCGCGAACCAGGGAAGTTAGAAGAAGAGGACCCAAGAGTGCGCGGTCCCATTCATCTGGATACCTGACAGAAGCATCGTCGGATAAAGAGAACCTCAGTGGCACCTATACACCTGAGAGCGGATCACAGTCCTTCGACTCCAGGAGTTATGGAAGTGGGAGCTATACGCCAGGGAGTGCAACCTATTCACAACTCAGTGGGAGTTATACTCAGGAAAGCGGCAGCTATACACCAAGCAGTGGCAGCTACACATCCAAATCTCGCAGTCACACGGATAGCGGCAGTTACACTCCTAGTGGCAGTTACACGAGTGGTAGCTATACGCCCAGTGGAGGATATTCCTCAGAAGAAATTGGGATCCACACAGGCAGCGACACCATGACTCCGGGTGATTCGAGCGAAACTGGCTATGACATTTGCCACTCATCAGATCTCACCGATTTAACTGGCCAAATCATTACTTCTAGCGACGACAGCCTGACCCCATTCTCATCTTCGCCTCCATCTGAACATGAGCGAGAACAAGCGGTGTCCGAAGCAAGCTCAGATATTTACCTCACTGTATCGCAAGGGAGTTCGGACTATGCGACAGCCAGAAGCCCGTCACTGAAAGGTTCCATCGCGTCGATGGAGTCTGCTGCGTCATTCGCATCGTTTCCTACAATCCCGTCGGAGTCAGAGTACAGAACGGCCGACACTGGGTATTCTCATTATCGCACAATTTCAGAGCCATCTCTAAGCTCAGAATACATCACTGCACCGACCATCCCCTCTGAGCCGAGTACTCCAACTCTTTCTTCTGTGAGGCTGAGCTCTTCAGATGGTGCTCCAAGTGTGCTAGGTTTGCCATCAGTGCCGCCCTCTGTGATCCCGTCGATTCGATCGTCAATTTTCTCAGATGTGCTTCCTCCGTTACCACCATCTGAACCGTCCGTCGCTGCTTCCATACACCTCACTCCGTCTCCGTCCCCTCCATTGCCTCCATTGCCTCCGTCTGAACCGTGGGTCACTGCTCTAAGCCTCGCACCATCTCCATCACCCCCGTTGCCTCCACTGCCATCATCTGAACCGTCGGTCGTCGCATCCATAGACATCACACCATCCCCGCCACCGTCCCTGCCGTTACCCTCATTGCCTCTGTCGGAGCGCACTCCGTCTATACAATTATCGCTGTCCCCCGAGTTGCCTCCTTTACCCCCATCTCTTGCGTCGCATTCTCCGCGTGTATCCCCTGTTTCATTGGCAAGAGATTTATCCGAAGCTGCCACGCCGACCTCTTTCCATCGGCCTACTCCAGATTCGTTGACGAGGGAAATCTCTTCGGAATCATCCATCAGTAGTATTCCACCAGCTTCTGAGAGTCCTGTATCCACAAGATCAGCTGTGACGCCGTCGACATTAGTGTTATCAAGCTCTCCAGCACCATCTGAGCACCCATCCACGCTTGCGCCTCAATTGACATTGACGTTGACCTCGAGCCCTACTATCTCGTCAGTTTCGAGCCTTAGTTATCTAACTCCACCCTTCTCAGATCGTACTCCCCCGCCGCCACGAAGTCCGCAACCTTGGGCGCAGGAATCAGACGTGTCGTACGAGTCTTCCCAGTTGGCACCATCGCCATCTGTGTTATCTCTGGCTGTTCCCGAAGGGTTAGATACATCCTTCGAAACGTCGTTTTTGAGGCCCACTGGATCGGGTGTTTCGTCCGTGGACAGATTGACTCCGATTCCTGAGACACCCACTAGTATTTCGATGATGCCTGTCCACTCGCCACTCCCCCCTCTAACTCCTGTCCCGATGCCAGCAGATTCCGTCTCATCGTCTTCGGGCGTGTTGACTCCCTCTCCTCTCTCGTCCGAGTTGTCGCCTCTACCTTCATTGTCAGCGGTCCCTACCTTGTCCTCAACTGTGACATCTTCATTGTCGGCAACTACTCCTAGAAGTTTCACCTTGTCGTCTGTGCACCTTTCGGATGTCCCATCCCTACCGCCTTCAGATAGGCTATCTCCGCGTGTTCGAACTCCCTCCTCTTTTATGACTTCAGATATCCTATCCCTGCCACCTTCAGATAGGCCATCGCCGCGTGTTCGAACTCCATCCCCTTTTGTGATTTCAGAGGCTGAGTCCAGTTCGATGCCTACAATCACTCCCTCACCTATGTCCTCCATGTCGATACGAACACCTTCAGAACTGACAATTTCTGAGGTGGTTGTTCCGGAACTGGCACGGTCTCCTTCAGAGGTATCTTTCCGATCACAGTCATCACTGAGATCATCTATATTCGATTCCAAGTCTCTGTTTGAAGAAGATATGGAGCATATCGAGGAGGCATCAACGATCCCGTCGCTTTTGACCACCCCTTCACAGGTGGTGCGTTCACTGTTGGTAAGAAGATTTGTCAAATTTATTTATTTCAATAATCTGACAGATTTACAGGACTCCCCTATCTCCATGCCTGAGGCGCACGATCAAACACCGGAGGGTTCCATCGTTGTTACCCTTTCGACTCCTCAAGGTTCTGCACAAACCACGCAGTCCAGTTTAAGAACGCAAACAACGGCAAGCATTGCGACGGAGAGAGATCTGTCTCGGGACATAGATCGTATTGCTGATGACCTTCGCCAGTACGACGTCGCTCGGGGAAATGAAAACCGCGAGCTGGCGGACAATGTACGCGCGTTAAGAAATGAATTACAGGACCTCTCCGAGTACCTGCATAGGACTCCCCCTCCCCCTCCCTCTCAGCAGCCCACCCAGCCAATTCAAGGCCCTGAAACCTCCTTGTTGATCCCTGACCGGGTTCATCAAAGGGTTGGGGGGAGCAGTCCTGTTTCGTACATGTCCGCCGGCGAACAGCGTGAATTGGGCCTTCCGCCTGATTCTGGTTTGTCTCGCGCCTCAAGCAATGCTAGTAGCATTGGCTCATACCTATCGTCGCACCACTCAGATGATGAATACTTATATTCGGAGTCGTATCACGATTCACCAACGCCTTGGCCCAGTGCCCCCCTTTCAGATGTTTCGGAGTCGAGCGTTTTTTCGGACGAGGGTACGCCAGTGCCGCCACCCATACTTCCGCCACTCCCTCCGTCTAGGTCCCCGAGCCAGCCATCATCCTCACCGTTGTCGTCGTCGTCGTCGTCGTCAACCCCAACTGTGCGGCAGCCTGTTAGGACGTCTCCTGATCTCTCGGGCCCTTTGAATGATATAAGAGACCGGTTGAATGCGCTACGGAATGGCCAGATAGCCACAAACCACAAGCTGGATACTCTTCGGGATCGCCCGAGTCAACCTCAAGCAGTCGACACTGAGCTCAGAGATCGACTGCGGCGTATTGAGGAACTGCTGACAACAATGGCTGAGCAGCGTGATCGAGAGGCAGAGGCACATCGGGACGTAGGAGAGGAGACTGAACGCTTATCGTCAATTGGTTCATTGACGACGAGTCTTGGAGAGTTTAGTGATCGCCTTCGAAATTTCGAGCAGGATCTTCCTGCCCCGGCGCCGACTCGCCTCCAACCTTCTCTGCTTGGTCGCCTAGAAGAGATTCTAGCTGCTAGTACACAACTCCCTCAGCCAGTCATTCAACCTCCACCAGACCCAGTCAACCTTCACTACAGCCGCAGAGAGCGCAGAAGCATCAGCCCTGTATCCATTCTAAGCCTTCCGCGGCGAGCAGAATCCGAACCTCCATCCACTCAAGTACCTCGTAGACCAGGGATTCCACCTCGTCGTCCAATGTTTCAACCTCCTCGGGATGGTCCTCCACCGGCGACTCAACATGAACCCCCACCTGAGGTTGTAGGACTCGTCGATCAGAGGCAACCTGAACCAACTACTCTTGGACAGGCTTCCAGACCACAAGAACAAGAACCAGACATCGACTATAGAGATGAGCCTCGGGGAAGACGCGAGAGAGAACTCCATCGCACAGACGGACCTCGACCTCCCCGCCCTCCTGCTCTTCCAGTCATTGTGAGTTGTTTATGTTTTCTTTTGAATTTGTATAATGACCTTTGACAGCCTGGACCACTGCATCCTGTTACTGCTCCTCAACCACCTTCTCGTCCACAGACTGCGCCAGGCGGAAGTTGGTACCGCCAACGCCCAGGCGGCGATAGAACCACACGTCGGGTAAGTTCTACTACAGCAGAACCATGTTACACATTTCACCATTAGCCCTAGGAACAGGCTTATGGTCCTGGAGCTCCTGCACCCACTGGCCCTGGCCCTGCCCCTACCGCTCCCGATGCTCGGGTACCACTTCCCAGTGGTGGGCTTCCATATCAACGAATGCCCGCTCCGCCTGTCAGTCCATAACTCTTCTTTTCATTTTGTGTAAACTGACATTATAATAGGTTGTTGTTCAATTGCCCCCTGTTTTCGAAGCCATGATGGATTTATTGAGAGTAAGTTGTTATGCGCAGCGATTAATTACCGGTCTCAAATACCATTACCATAGGAAAACCGTGACGTGCAAGCGGCTTCCGTTGAACAGCAACGAGGGCTAATGAACTACATGCGAGACCTTAATACGTGGCTAGAACGAGATACCAACGATCGCCACAATGAGCTACGAGGACTCAATTCTCGAGTTGATGAACTTAGGCATGCTATCCACAACGTTAGGGTTCGAGGTTAGCCTGCATCAACGTTTTTCTTGGCCTTGGTTTGCTTATGATCAAATGCAGTTTTCCCTGCAGAAAGTGGACGCACAACTCCTACAGCTCCCACAGTGCCCAGCGAAAGAAGCTCCTCTCCAACAACTCTTGGACCTGCCCGGCCCATGCCTGGCGAGGAGCACCGTGAGGGTGAGGGAAGGATGCCTGAGATCCAAATGCCTGTACCGCGTCCTAGGATGGAAATGCCTGAACCAGAACGACATGGGCCTGTTATACCACCACTTCTACCTGAGGGACGGTACCCCCCAGGCTTTGTGCCGTATAGAACAGAACCGCCGCGTGACAGACCTGTCATCCCTCCAGTAATTCCGGATGAATTTGATGAAGGTCGACAACCGTTTCGGCCTGTCATTCCTCCTCTGTCTGGTATAATCCCTGCGCCACCTATCCCGCAAGTTATGCGCCCAGTGCCCCCTGGGCCCTTGCCAGGACCTATGGCCCACAGACCACCGTCTCCCGTAGTTCCTTTCATTCCCCCGGACATGTCCATGAGAGATGGTTCTCCCCTTCGACAGGTTCCACCGCCGGGCCTACCCCCACCTCATCAGACGGTTATCACTATTCCTCCTTCACCTGCCAGTAGTAGCACTGTCAGCTCACAGAACACCCCAGATACCATGAGCTCTGTATCTAGCCCTGACGACCACCGCCGTAGTAGCCGCGGTCGTAGTAGCCGCCGACGTCCATCTCGTAGGAGGAGCGCCTCTCGGACTCCTTCACCAACTGCTGAATTTGCTGACGCAGCGCATAGACCACATGTTGAGCAAGTATTTCCTGTGCCACCGAGTCACCATGCGCCACCCCCGGAAGTTGTTTATGTCCCGACTCAGCCGTCTCAAGGCCTGATGCATCCACCGCCTTCAATGCATCCTGATATGCAGCAGCCTTTGCAGACACCAGCTCCTATAGTGATTCATCAACCTCCCGGGGGACCCATCCAACAGATCCCTTTTCTTCCGTCTGGCTCAACACCGACTATGATTCCGGGAGGGCCCATAATTTCGCAGCCTCCTTTCATACCGCCCCAGCAGCCTCTCATAGTACAGCCTCGTACACCCAGTTCTAGTCGTTCGAGCAGTCGCAGCCGCCACCGCCACCGTAGCCGGAGCAGAAGCACTGAGCGTGGTCGGCCCCCCATTCAGCAAGTTCCCACAACAGTTGTTATCCCTCCATCAGAACGTCCGAGGACGCCTAGGTCTCGCTCTCGTTCACGCTCACCTCATCACGAACCAACTTACATTCCTGTTGGAGGAGTACCGCCTGGGGTCCAAACTCTACCCTATCCCCAACCTCCAATAGGCCAACCTCTACCCTTCGTCCCTACTCAACCCCCTGTGATTATTCCTACTTCGCGTCGCAGCAGTGTTAGTAGTCGTCGGAGTGGCAGTAGTCGTCGGAGTTATGAACGCCCGCAACCCCCAATCATTACTCAACCCCCGCCCACCCAGCCTACAATCGTTCTTCCTCCAGGTGTTGTTCCTACTAATGGCTACCCTCCAGGGATGTATCCACCGCCAACAGGAATTATTCCCGGTGTGGGGTTACCTGGTGGGCCTGTTATCCTACCGAGATCCAGATCGACATCTAGATCGAGATCCAGTCGTCGTCGTCGTTCTCGTTCTCGTTCTCCGCGCCCTCCAGTCGTTTTCCCTTCGCAACTACCACCTACACAAGTACTAGAGTCGAGGCCGAGATCTAGGTCACCCCGTTTAGCCACCCTGCCAGTTACTCAGCCTACTGTCATCGTTGAGCCTCGTCCGCGCTCACGACGATCCCGCTCACGATCGCCACATTATTATCGGCGGCGATCTCGATCTGGTGAACGGCGATCTCGCTCGCGTTCACCGCGACGTCATCCTCGAGATCGGACTCCGTCGAGCGACTACAGAAGGCATCCTCGCCGCCCGAGTCCCTCGTATTATGATGAGGGAGATCGACGTCGTAGGCCATCCCGTTATCCAGCATGGGAGAGGTTCAGACCACGTTCTAGGAGTTACTCGCCAAGTTATCCATTAAGACCAGACAGTCGTCGCCGGGTCCGATCTTTAACCCCAACACGCATTGCCAGGTACCCTGAGCGCCGACGACCCTCAAGTGTGGAGTCTGATCGTCGACCTCGGCACCCTGAGAGCCGCCGACCGTCAAGCATAGAATCTGAACGTCGACTGCCGAGTTGGCATCCTCGTCGACGATACCCAAGTGTGGAGTCCGATCATCGACCTAGACGGCACCTCGAGAGCCGCAGACCGTCAAGCATAGAATCTGAACGTCGACTACCGAGTCAGCATCCTCGTCGACGATACCCAAGTGCGGAGTCCGATCATCGACCCAGACGGCACCTTGAGAGCCGCCGACCGTCAAGCATAGAATCTGAACGTCGACTCCCTGGTCGTCGACGATACCCAAGTTTGGAGTCTGATCGTCGCGCACCCAGACGGCGCCCTGACAGCCGCCGACCGTCAAGCGTAGAGTCTGATCAACCACACAGACGACCACGGAGAGAGGTTTCTCGTCGTTCGAGGTCCCCTCGCCGTTCAAGGTCACCGAGATCTTATGCTGGTCCATCGGCGCCTAGACGATATCCTCGCTCACGACCACCTACAAGCTATTCTGATCGCTCACGATCACCTCCTCGCCGTTCCCGGTCGCCTGAATCTCGTTACTCTCGATCGCCGCCTCCACGCACACCGCACGCTCTATATCGACCACCACCCCGTCCTATAGAAAGTCCAGCATTATCCCATGTGCCGATCGAAGTTGTGACTCCGACCCCTCTCAGATCCCAATATTCGCGTACACCGCCCTTTGAAGCTCCTGAACCTATCCGCCCCCCTAGTCGCGCCCCCTCGTCGACCCGTAAGTCCTATGCATCCAATTGCTCCATATTTTATTGATTGATATGGGAAACTTGTAGCCACATATAGACATCCTGAAGAATATGAAGATGAAGACATATCTCATGTTCCGACTCGACGCCCTTCTGCTCGCACCCAACCTGAACGCGCTGTTCCCTCTGAACGCGTTGACGAGCACGGTGTGCCTGTAGTTCCATCTCGTAGGCCCACACGCGCTTCTATTGGTGAGGAAATGCACGACGATGGCGATAGGCCCCTTCATGTGCCGGGCCGTCCTGTTCCACATGTCCCTGTTGTAGAGCGTTCTCCCAGCCCTGCTCGCGGTTCGGTAACAGCGCGGATTAGGCCAAGTCCCGCATCGCCCGCAATAGCGAGCGTCAGACGAAGCTCTGTATCACCTCGCAGTTCTGTGAGATCGAGTATCAGGCCACCAAGCCGCCGTCCTGTCACCCCGACTGCGTTTCCCGGGGAGCTTGAACATGAGCAACAACTTGCACAGCGTTTGAACGAAGCAGAACAACAACTTCACGATGCGACACAGTCGATGCTAACGGCTGATCATGGACGTGAGCATGACTTCCGTGTCAACGAAGAGGATCGGGACCGTATTTTCCAAGAAGGCGAGGCGCGCCGCCACGAAGAAGCACAGCGAAGAGCCGATGCTATATGGCAAGAACTCCATCAGAGGATTGCTGCGCTTCCCCTCCCAGCTCCGCCTACTCCTCCAGCTGTAGAGGTTCCCGAAGTAGAACCTCCTCCAGTTGCAACGGAAAGACCTTCATCAGTTGCTGCGTCGGAAGCCCAGATTCAGACGGCTTTACAAATATTGGACACAGTCACAAAGGAACGGGCTGAATTTGCTCGCGAACACGAAGCTGCGGCGAGAGAGAGAGAAGCGTTGATGGAAGAAGCGGCGCGGGCACATCGGGCACAAGCAGAAGAGAAGGAATTACGAATCAAGCAGTTAGAAGACGAACTCGCTGCGGTGCGTACGGAGCTGGAGAACGAAAAACAACAGAGGGCCACGATTGAGACTGAGCAGCGCGAGCGCGAGAGCCAGGCACTGTTGGAACGCGATGAAGCTGTGCGTAAACAACTCGGCGACATCACCAATATTGTCCAGGAGCAGCAAGTTGCGTGTGAGGAGAAGAAAGTTCGGATGGAGCAGCGTTGGGAGGAGAAGATGACTCGCCGTGAAGAGAAGGATCAGAGGATGGAAGCTCTTGAAAACCTTGTGAGAAAACTTGCACAAGATACGGAGGAGAGTCGAGATTTGGCTTTAGAGGCCAAGATTGCTCGTGAACGATCACCAAGTATGTTTTGTCTTCGCTTATTCTCTACCTATTATTCATCGTCTGCTAGATCTTCAAGACCTTATTCAAAAGCTTGAGGACCAGAACGCGGCACAACAGGCTATGTTGGATGAACTTTCAAAGAGTTTGTCACTTCCTGCCTTGCATGGATAATATCATACTAATTTTCCCCTGCAGGTTGGCGTGAAGACTGCGCCCGCTATCACGAGGAAACGATCAACAGTGTTGAAGCTACTGCAACTCAACAAGTCGAGTTTAATATTCGAGGGGTACGGAATCATCATTTACTACCATTACGAATTTACGCTGACTTGGCTCCCTAGTATCTTGACGAATTCAGTAAAGCGTTGGCAACTGAAGTACGAATGTTGCTCGGAGAGGTTGGCAAACTACGGGATGAACGGCGTGGTCTTCAACAGTACGTTCGATTTATCATTCGTTCTATGTTTCATCATCTAACCATACTATCTTTAGCGAACTTGGCCAACTATTGACTTTACGGTCCAAGTATGGCCCTGGTGGAGAGTTTGATCCTGACTGGTATGTAACATAAGATTGTTTGCTATATCTTCAGTTGTTGAACATGACTCCAGGAAACCGGCTCCAGGTGCACCAGGCGGACCTCCACTCGACCCTCAGCCTCCTCCAGAACCACCGGCACCAGAACCTCAGCCACCGTCGAAACCAGGTTGGCGTAGGGTCACACCTAAAACCGTCCGCGTCCGCAAGCCAAAGAAGGATGCGGCACCCCCACCACCACCTCAGCCAGCGCCCCCACCACCTCAGCCTGGCCCATCTTCTCATATGCACATGTATCGCGGACCAGATCCGAGAGCCTCCTGGAACCAGTGGCTACGTACGTGCCTCTTATTTTGGCCTGCTCTGATAACGTTGGGACTGACATGCACTTTCTACAGCGGATGTTGGACAAATACCAAGTTTGCCGTCTACGCCGGCGCCGGCGGCGCATCTTTTGGTTCCTGGGCCTCAAGAACGTAGTCCTGGCTTGTTTGGACCGAGGACGCCGACTAGTTCTGTCCACAGGGGATGATTCAGACTTTACTTACCGCTCTTATATAAAGCATTTATCACCATCACGAATACGCACGACTATAATGACCCTCATGCACAGTAATTATGATACATATACTTTTGCTCGCTCTATTTCTTGCTCATCTATGGTACATGTTATTCTCTTCATTGGCTTCCTAGTATAAAATTGAAATGCCTTATGTTGAATACTACTGAACGTGTGAAGCTATTTATCTCCTGCCTAGAGACCGTGACTACAAGAGAAATGGCACTACCTCCCCCAATCATCGAGCAAGCGTATTGCGAGATCTCCGCACTCGAAGCAGGTATCATCGGTCTTCCTTTGATTGAGTACATCGACGCGCCTGCCTATGCTATTCTCTTCGCTGCGTCTTTATCGTGTCTCATTCGACACAGTAAGACCGCCAACAACTTTATATTCGATCTTGGTATCCGCAAGGACTAGACCAATTATCCGCCAAATGCCATTGCCCTCGACGACGATAATAACATGGATCTCAAAGTCACACAGGATGTTGTGGGAGTCCCTCGCCAAAGGCGGACTTTCCCCAGCAGACATAAATACCATCTGCTTATCTCACTGTCACTTCAACCACGTCGGCGACCCATCTCTCTTCCCCGCCAGCGCGTTTCTTGTCGGCGGAGCTCTTCACACACAGATACCTGCCAATCCTCACGCAAGCCAGGCTTCCGACCTTCTACCTGAAAACCGAACAACTTTCCTGTCCTACGACACTTGGGCGCCGGTTGGCCCATTTCCTCGTGCACTCAATTTCTACGGCGACGGTAGTCTTTATATTATCGATGCCGCAGGACACCACCCCGGACACCTTGCCATCCTCGCTCGCACCTCATCAGACGGTGGCTGGGTATTCCTGGCGGGCCACATCACTGGTCCATAGTAACGGGGGAGAACGAGATTGCGACAAAATTTGGCTGTGCCCACGTCGACAAGAAGTCTGCTGAGGAGAATTTGGCCCAAATTAGAGAGCTAAGGAAAGATGAGAGGGTCAGGGTGTTGCTCACTCATGATGAACCATGGTACAAGGAGATGGTCCTTCTTTCTGGCCGGGAACCATCCCATCTCTTTGAGGATCGCAGAAGGATCGAATCTCGAGCGAGTACACCTGGAGTACACTCGGATTATTACTTAGGGACAGCCTCTTCAACCCTTTGTACGCAGGTCCGCGTGGAACTTTATCACAACCCTTCTGTTCGGGAACCTGAACTTTGAAGCTTCCCTTTCTGGTCCTTCCTTACTCCCTTCTTTCCTTCTTTCCTTCCTTCCTTCCTTCCTTCGTCCCTCTTCAGTCTGACAGTCTCTCATTAAAAGTGACGTCGATGTCTACAATGAATAGAAGACTTCTTGGCAGCACCAAGCACCTCTAGGCCAGGAAAAATACTCATCTGGACGATGAATGTTGAACTCATTTCATCATAGGAAGTACCGTGGTAGGCCAACAAATATTCCCCTACATTCTAAATCCAGCGCGCGCCGTATAACTCGTTTCCCTTGGGCCCGCGGTGAAAGTGGTGTGTTGGTTATGATACCTTTATTCCCAACGTGACTATCTGAACCAAGATCCAGCTCCCATCGCCGATCCAACGGTGAATCATACTATCTATACCCGAGCAGCTCCTTCGAAACAAGTTCAACACACCAGCGCGGCTTCTTAACCTTGGCAAAGCACACAAAGCCTGTCTTGCTTGCTCCTATCTTAAAGAGTATGTGTCCACTAGACATTGTTTGGGAGACGAGAATGCGTGTACTCGGGCCAAATGAGTCCATTGACTTATATCTCTTTGCAAGGCGTCTACTGCACACTTCTATCACGAGAGAACATAGTCAAAGTTGAAACAACGGCACATCCGTCGCTCCTGATTGTCCATTTTGCGGATTCACATGTCCTAATACAGTTAAACGCGTATGTAGATCGTCCACCGATTTACTTTTTCCTGAACGATCTCACTTTTATATAGAGAGCCAAAGTCGGTGCTGCGTTGACGCCCGCTTTGCAGGCTGTGGCCGACAGCATCCTTGGGATGGAAAATATTGTCCAGGATCTAACCGAAGGTTCTTTGCTGGGTACGGTATGGCTTCGCTGTTGGGGCTGATCTGGTTATCGCCCCATGATATGCGTTTCTTCAGTCTGACCCCGTGCCGAAGTAGGGGGCGTTCTTTGCAGCTGTTGAATGGCTAAGGACAACTGATTGAAATTGGATTAGGGTCGTGTCAGACGCACATACATGGTTGAAATTTGACTTTTTTTGAATTTTATTAGGACGCAAATCCCACCTCCACCTGGTCATTTCATTTGCAAATCAAACATTCATATTTATTCAGACTCTCGTAACCTACAGCTGGTACCCACTTTCGGGCTCTTGGGTCACGGGTGAAAGGAAGGAAGGAAGGAAGTAAGTTTGAAAGTGGTCGATCGATAACATAACCCTTCGTTCGCCGATTCTATCAATCCAATTTAGAGGAAATGCTGTTCTCTTTTCCACTGTTCTGAATGTTCTTCAAGGTGGATTGGGCTACTTCGCGCGCTGCCACGCCGTGTTTGTTCTTGTAGAAGACAATGTCTCCTTCCTCTTCAACGAAAAGGCATTCTGTGAAACTTCGATAGAGGGCATAAAAGACATTCTGGGAGCAATGACTGGTCAGTTTAATGTTGAAAGACATTGATAAAGACTGACAGTAGAATCGTAGATGTAGTCGTCCTTAAGAACAGTCTTGATAGCCTTGGTAATTTGAGGCCCGTTGTCTACGTTATAAAGAAATGTGATCAATTCATGATGGCCCGTAGGACATATCGTTTTTGAACTTACAGAAAGGAGCTTTGACGAAGAAATCTAAAATCGCAAAGTTATCCCTTCGTACAAGTTTTCGTTGAAAAAAACACCTACGATGAGCCACATGGTCATGTGAGATGTTGTGGAAGAAGAATCGACCAACCCAGCCAAGGGCAGGCCTGTCAATGGTAGCTGCAGCTCCTCGGACGAAGGTCCATTCCGCGTTCCGGTAATGAGGGACGGTTGGGTCTGAGTGATGCAGGTACGTGAACAGTACTAATGTATGTTGTCAGGTGTGCGCGAAATCTACCCGGTGAGTCAAAACATACCAATCCTGAAGGGGGGAAAATCAAGTTTCCGTGAGGCATTGGCTCGCAATAGAAGTTCAGAAATGGATTTACCAGTTATTGGTGAGCTGTGCGTGTTATTAGTTGACACCATGATTCTCGAGCACAAGATCACACACAAGGTAAGGAACTAGGTAGTATTGCAAAACTAGCCTGTGACCGACATATGTCATTAGCGTCAACATTACAACTAAGGAGACGTTTGTAATGATGATTGAGTTCCCTATTGAGCAGGCGATGAATAACGATGGCAAGAAATCGGTGTCCTCATGATCACTTACGTTCTTTCGGTTTGAACAAGGGGGAACTGGGCATAAAATGGTTCGTACCCGGGGGGTACATCTTGGAGCCCATTGCATTAGTGCTAAGGTATACCCACCAGCCGCTGCGCAGAAATTGCATTAGCACGACTGGAATCCGAAACTCCAGACCAGGTAGCATAGGCAGAACTCACAATAGTTGCATCCTGATTATTCGAAAGAGAGTGTAGATGGGGGTTTCTTCAAAAATTTCGGCGTAGTCAAACTTGGTAACCATCTTTTCCTCGGGTAACTTGCAATCTTGACGTGTCGCAGGTATGTAGTTTTCATCCCGTTCCATCGATCCTGTTGCTTTCTGCAGTCTTTTAGCCCAACTGGTAGATTACATATCGTGTGAACCTACGTGGTGGGCGTGATGGGTGGCGCGCCATGCAAAGTAGGGGATCAAGAGCCACTGCAAACTTCGTGTTCAGCAGTGCCTGTGCACCTCGACTAAACCTACTTACTGTGTGAAGAACAAGCCCGACCACGTTATTGAGCTTCTTGTTCTCAAACAGCGTACCATGGCCTGCATCATGACCTTCAGGCCATTGAATCAGCGATGTGCATTCGTGACCACACAATGATTTAATACCGAGGACGAATATTCCGGCCCAAACCAAACTTTGAAACAAGTAATATGCACCCCAGAGAGACCACCTGACAATGGCTTTGTTCAATCCAGACGTGATATAGCCGGAAAAGTCTGATTTGTTCCAAGGTTGTATGAAGGACGCGAGGCTAAAAAGAAAGAGGGTGAAGGCAATGTCTCTACAAACATATGACGTGGACTTGTAAAAGTCACCTTCAGAGGTTCAGTGGTTAGTTGTGTTCAGGGAAAAGTTGACGAATGCGACGAACTCATCAACAAGTGCTTCGGTACTGCGTCATGTATTTCCTTCAGTGTCGTCGTAGGAGGTCTAAAAGGTTCCTTCAACCTTTATAATTGTTGGTCAGATATAGTGGTGTGAAGCGAAGGAAGATTGCCATGACGGACCTTACTTCATATTCAGGCCCGTTGCCCAAGCTAAGGATTCCAGAAACCATGATATTTGGTTGGACAAAGTTAGAAAATCAAGAGAATGGCAGAGGACTATTAATGCATTTTTCCAGCGGGCGGTAAAGCGGATGCAGACCCTGTCACGAGTACTAGGTCAGTTTGAAGGCTAGGAGTGGGGTGTTGACTGGGAGTGACGGATGCACATATTTGGTAACAAATTATCGTTCAAAATGGTCTCGCAATTAGTAACCTTGGCCAGGAGTGCGAGATTATGGGAGATCCAAGAGACAGGATGCCGAATTTGGAGACAACCACTCGTTAGTAGGTAACTCTGGCTAGGAGTGGAAAATGCTGGGAGAAATGAGATGCATGAATTCCATAGCAAGACGGTATATGCTTCTTGATGGTCTACGGCCAGCTGGGCTGTTAGGGAGGCATTTTGTTGACAGGATGGGCCTAATGCATAATCATGGTCTTGACCTCGAGAAAGCAAGTGTGCTTCGAATGTATTCGCGATTACATAAGATATAGATACGGTTTTTCTCCGTGACAGGCGCAACTTCTTTATCTCGGTGGAACACGCCAGTATAAATTTCCTTCCTTGAACTTCCTTCCTCTAGTCAAAAGCGTCTATTGCTTAATGAATGGAAGACTCCCTGGCAGCACCGAGCACTGGCTCTGTGCCAAGAAACTTCAATACTCTTCTAACTCCAATACTCTTCTGGACGATGAATGTTGAACTCATCATAGGCAAATCATAGGAAGTACTACGGTAGGTCAACAAACTTTCACCATTATAAATCCATCCATGCCGCATAAATTGTCTCCCCTGGACCATCATTCCGACCGATAATTTCTAGCTACTTCGCTGCATTGCTTATGGCTGCTGTGGAAGATGAGGACATGACACTTTCGGAAATGATGGTGGTCCTTTTTTATCTTATCATAGATATGCGTGCGTTCTGAATCGCCCTTCTGCTCGATATAATGACTCGAGTCGTGATACTAATACATATTACAGCTTTGGTTCTATGCTGGACTCTCATAACCTCACGTTCTCACCGCATCAACAAGCACAAGACATGGAAAAGAGTGCTGGTGGATCAGGTGTTCTCCTTTCTCACCAAGCACCTGGACGTGAAACAACAACGATGGCTATTGGGTGACACAATGGATATTTACATAGCATATATGAAACACCAGAAGCTCCCTCTCGCAATAGATGAATTGGGGGAGGGTGGTCGTCTTTTATGGCTTGAGGAGCGACGACGTACCGATCGTGTCATATTATACTTTCATGGTGGGTTGCAATCACTGGTAACTGCTTCTACGATCTCAACTATTACAGGCGGTGCCTATCTTGCACCTCTCTTCTGTCCGCCTTTCTGGAAACATGTTTTAGCTGAACTCAAATTCAAGCGCGCAGAGACTGGCTTTGTTGCTCTCCAATAGTGTAAGCCCCGTCCTATTGCATGTCATGATATATCGTTTGAAAGAAACATGATATCATTTCCGTAGCAATTGCACCATTCCCTACCCATCTTAAGCAAGCAGTTCTTGCTGTAAAAAGTCTCCTAACCAGCGGCGTGCAACCACAGAACATACAATTCGCGAGCGACTCGGCAGGAGCGAACCTCGTTCTCGCTCTCTTTTCGCACATTCTACACCCTGTCCCTGACGTCCCTCGACTCGCTATTGCAGCCCCGTTCGGTGGCGTTTACATCATGTCACCTTGGGTCTCTTTATCAGGCCAAATGGGATCTATGATCACCAATGACAATGGCGATGCAATTAGCGCAAGAGCCCTCATTCGCTGGCGTAACGTCGTCCTTGGCAGTGTCTCGGAATAACATCGACCTTATCTGGAGGTGTTATCGCACGCGCCCGTAGACTGGTTCGTAAAGCTATCGACCGTGGTGGAATGTGTGCTTATCACAGCAGGCGGTGCTGAATGTATGAGGGACGACATCATTGCATTTGCCAACCAGCTGAAGAAGCAACACGCTGGAGTAAAGTTTGTGCTGCATAAACATGGCGTACACACTGATCCATATTTCGATTTTTTCTTGTGGCCTCAGAAGTGTAAGGGAGAGCTAACACCATTAATTGTAGAATTCTTTGCGTCCAATTTTGATAGACAAATTGTGTGTGCAGATGGTCCAGGTTATAATTAGTCATTAGTTTCTGTGAAAGTCATATACGTAGATGGATAAGATTCACTTTAAATCACTCTTTCTCAGTTGCATGATTTCTTCCAATTCCTCCTGCGATACGTAGAGGTCCTACATCTACGATGGCGGACATAATTCTTATCGTCTTGAAGCGGTACACTGGTCTATACAGAAGAAGTAGGTGCATGACTTCTTACGTTCCTAAATCTCCGATACGCTTAGGTCGTTTCAGAATTCGACGAGTATGAAACCCCATGAGGGATAATAACATTCCTATTGCTAGTGCCTTCAGAGACATAATCAACCTGTCTCCAACGGCACCTAGGTCCCACATCCTACTATCCCCAACGTCGAACGGGAGAACACTGTACTACACACAAGGTCTTGTACTTGGCGATCGCGAATTACAAGGTACATGGAATAGTAAGTCTACACCTGCTCAATAAACTGACAAACGGTCAGGCCCGCGACAATTCAACAATGTAAGGTCAACTTACGCGCCAGCATCACTGCCTACATATCATCAGGACACGTATGTATTATACCTTAACGGCGAGCTACCTCCAGTTCGGCTTGCTTGGAAAGGAAGGCGTAAAGCTGTTGAGCTAGGCCAGGAGTAAGTGTGGTAAGTCCGTCAGAAGTGCATAAACGATAAGAAGGCATAGGCGAATAGGTCTCTGGCATAATCTAGTCACACACGAAAAGACCTCTATTAGTTCCACGCGTTTCAGAGGGAGTTGAATGACGGGCCTTGCTATCTTGCACAAGTACAGTAGCAATGATATCATCGGGATCACCTATTCGACCCAGTGGAGGGATATTTCGGTCATCTTTTGAGGAGGTCAACCTATGCCGAAATAATGATAGCAATACTGAGTACCATGAATGTGCATCCACCCCTGTTGCAATTGCAGGGCACCATTTGTCTGTATCTCATCGACGTTGTTTTCCAGGCCGTTTTTGATAGCTTCGTGTAAGAGTGTACGGAACCCCGCTGCGCACATGTCAGCTCGGTACTCTTCGAAAATAATCTAAGAGCTTCATACGATTCTCCTTGAAGTCATTCAAGCCTGCACTTTGCATAGATGCTGAGTCCTCCGACGTAGCAGGCAACCACCCTATGATTGTGCTCGAGTTTGGATCCGTTGGCGGTGATTCAAGAAAAGACAGTGCAAATGCCGGCTTGGTCCGCGAAAAGGGTGTTGGCGGGTCGACGACGTGATAGTAAAGGCCAGACCGACTGGGATCTGAGAAAGCCGCGTTATTTTGGGTTGAATAGTGCGAGACTTGACTGTGGGAGGTTGGTCGTGTCTGAATCCGACAATGAGCTTTGCCTGTCAATGGTGGCCGAGATAGGAGTGTTCTGAACGCATTTCTCGGAAGTGAGGCCGTTTGAGAGCGCAGGGCGAGATTTTTGAAGGCGTGACAGCCTGTTCTGAAGGGCCGCATATTCAAAGATTTCGTGGAGTCGCTTTAAGCTTGGCGTTATTTGGTCACTATTTCCAAAAACTTTAGCGCTTATATACTTATATGGCGGGCCCTACTTGTTCCTTTGTAGATGCGGCCCAGTCAACTTCTCTTGTCCAGTCTGACACCATATCTGACATCATATTTTGATACCTCTCTGCTGCTACTGCTTTCCCTCCGAACCCTCCAGCCAAACGTTCAGTTCTTTGTTCGCGTTTTCAAAAAGTGAACGAATATTTTTCCACTGTCTGTGTTCTCACTGTTTCTTGATACATATCAAAAAAAAAATCGTTCCAATCCTCTTCATCGGTCAACTGAACTGCTTAAGCTCCATCATCCACTTTTCATGTGTGTAAGTAGTCATTGGATTGACTACAGCCAAGTTTGAATTACTCGGATATTTAACCCCCTTAACCAATCAAGGTTCACAGACTGTTCGACTTGTGAGTATCGGATATCTTAGTTAGGATGTTCTGTAATGCTTACAAAAAACACAGGTTTTCGCGCATCCCCTTATTCCGCCTTGTAGAAGCCGATATAGGTATCGTCTGGGTTGGCGGCATCAGCTTCTTCACGGCGCTGGGCCGAGTAAAAGCCGATGTAAGTGTCGTCAGGGTTGGCCTCCTCAGTGGTGGCTTCTGCACGCCGCTCTGCTTTGTAAAAGCCAATGTAGGTGTCGTCAGGGTTGGCCTCCTCAGTGGTGGCTTCTGCACGTCGCTCTGCTTTGTAAAAGCCAATGTAGGTGTCGTCAGGGTTGGCCTCCTCAGTGGTAGCGGCTTCTGCGCGTCGCTCATTGGCCTTGTAAAAACCGACATAGACATCGTCGGGATCGGCCTCACTGGTGGCCTCCTCGCGACGTTCTGCTTTATAAAAACCAATATAGGTGTCATCAGGGTTGGCCTCCTCGCGACGCTCTGCTTTATAAAAGCCAATATAGGTGTCGTCAGGATTGGCCTCCGCGTCAGCAACGACTTCGCGTTTCGCCTGAAAAACCAAAAGGCCTCATATTAGCAATTTCTACAGCAGCGGTAGAACGATGACAACTCGCCTTATTTGCCGGTGTCGGAACCGCGACAGCAAGGGCGACAATGGAAGTGAGGAAGAGGAAAGCGGCCTTCATTGTATGCTTAGTGAGGTGGCTTTTCAGAGGCAGAGTACTGACAATGAACTATGAACTGGTAGTTCTTGGGCTCCTCGTTACTTACACGCAGCTTATTTATAGGTTTCTGCGAGAATACATTCATTGGAGTTCTTTCGGTCAAGCTAGGTCAGCCCTTTGAGCTACCTTGGCAATCAGTCTTGTGCAGGTCCTATCTAGACATATCTATTGCCGCTGTCAAATGGCATTTCGTATCCCCTGGTCCTTGTCAACGATCTTGGATAACGTTTGCATGGCCTCTTTTGATATACTTGTGTTAAATTGCTGCTCTCTGATTTGGCGTTTACGCCGCATGTAGCCATAATTACGTCGTATTTTTCAACGCAAACCATGTGGCCAATACGTATACGAGCCATGCGGTGTAACCGTAGAGCGGATTGAATGATTTCTACCGCATACAGCTAATAACACCGATACTGGCACCACTTTACGTCGACGTTTAGCCACGATTGTCAGTAGTGATTACCAACCGCCGTAACCGCGCCCTCGGCATTACAAAACCAGCCATGAGTGAACATATCTCACCCGCCAAGCTCTTCCGGCAAATCGAGGACGGACTGTATTCGACAAACGTCGACTTGCAGTATCAAAATCTCAGATGATCCTCATCATTAAATTTTTTGTTTGCTGGTAAGGGACCACTCTTCTTCTCTTCAATCTTCACCCTTCATAAAAACATGTCTACAAGGGCATGCCGTCTAATGTGACAGGTCATATGGGCTGGTTGCCTCCCCTGGGCTGTTGATCCTCTATAGCCAAATCCTACCCAAGGATCGCCCCGAGCCCATATTGCTTTCTAAACACTTCTAACTCCTCCTTTGTCATGCTTTTGGATCAAATACGCAACATTTTTGGCAGCTGTCTAAAAAAAAAGATCCACCTCGCTTAGCGCCACAAAGTGGATACCATGAACCTCAGTTCGACATTGAGATAAATTAGTCTCCTGTGTGCCTTACAATTGTGTCTTTACATTACCATACCGATAGCATGCAGTAAGGCACGAAATGGAGACAGGATGTTTGATATTCACGAGTCGAGACAAGATGTTTTGATGCTGTTGTAGGGAATTTGCTTAACCCACGAGACAGGCTCTTCTTCAGCTAAGTACGTCAAAAGATCATACATCTTTCATTTACCCTCTACGACCCAGGATTGAAATGAAGCCCTCCACTGGCGACCACGCACACGAGCCACTCCTCGCCACAGAAACGCAAGACGGAGAGAAGTCTTTAGCGTTGACGAAGAAGACGAGTTGGATATCGAAATCCCTCACTTTCCCTCTCTGGTTAATCTTGATCATCCCTGTCGCGGAACTCGCTTTCTTCGCGTCTTGGGCTATTAGAGACAATTTCGGTGCTGAGCGCCACTGCAACTATCCCGATGCACAAATTTTGTACTGTGTGTTTCGCATCCTCTATTCAACTGATTGAATAACTGAGGAATTTCATGCAGCACCGGCTGCTGAGGCTGTTGAATATAAACCTGTCAGATTCCAGAGCAGTTTCTTCGGTGATCCAAATGACCCCCCTGGCATCTTTGGAGAGCCTCCTTCTCCCGAAGTCGACGCCGCCTGGGAAAGCCTTTACAATTGTACGTTTGTATCCTTCCTAACCCTTTGGCAGCTGATCCTAAATGCCCTTTCAGTCGGCATATCGCAAGTTCCGCTGGACCAAGCCAAGCATTTAGTGAATACGACTTTACCCACTCCCCTCGATAGTTCCAAGTATCTTGTCGGGATCGACGTGTTCCACCATCTACATTGCTTGGTGAGTCATTTGTTTTGTCGTGAAAAACGGGAGTTTGACCATACATACGCCTCAGAATATGGTCAGGAAGGCACTGCACCCAGGTACATTATGTTTGCATGTAGTTCTGATTGTTGCTGAGACGTTATTTCCATCAGAATATTATCCCCCAGATCCGAGAGAGGACGAAGAGGAGCGCCAGGGCCATCTTGGGCACTGTATCAATTCACTTCGGCAGTCCCTGCAATGCAATGCCGATATCAGCACTATAATCTGGCGTAAACATGGAGAAAAGAGATTGTTGCCAAGATTTGATATCGCTCATAGTTGCAGAGACTTTGACAAGATCAGAGAATGGGGACACCAGCATCGCACTTTTATTCCAGGCAAGAGCGGCACAGGTCAGGTCCCATAACTTGGTGGATGACACATTGCTGGAATGCGTAACGAATTAGAGACAATCATAGAGGTTGAAAGTGTATATTCGTCGTAATCCTCGCTCTCGCATATCTTGTATGGTATACGTGGTAAATCTTATACATAGATAAAGTGAAAGATGTGATTAGACTGGGAAAAACTGTAGTATGCTCGTTGGCCGGAAACTACCGGGCGGCTCTAAAGGTCAGCTTTGCCATAACCAGGCCACTGATAACACACTCTAATCTTTGACGAACCAATCTAAGCTGCAGTTTCACTCTTCAAACAACGAGCACTGACTTCCCCTGTCCCACTGCGAACGACGTCAATATTGTCTCCAGTGGCTATCCAATGTCAGCAAATTTCGCCTGTCTTGTTCAACTTCTGTAGCGTTTCAATTGTTCTTACAGCTCGGTCTTCGGCAATCCAACTCGAAAGGTCCAATGATCTCTAGTTGCAAGCTTATGATGTGCTTCCACGATATATCTTGGCGTGAACTTGACGTGGACACGTTGCGGCCCCACTTGCCAAAGTGGGTCTGACACACGGGGCAGATGGACAGTGTCCCTGGGCGAAAAACGCAGCTTGGTGCATCTAGAACGCCTATCATACTGTTAATTCCACTTTAACACGCCGTTTGACGAGGGCATGTTGGACACAATGGATATTTGAAGCGAAGCCGATGCTTTCAAAGGAACATCTGGGAAGCCATCAATCTACTATTGAACTCTGTCAGGGCCCAAGTTTGTCTTCTTACATACATGGGAAAGTGTTCAGATCATTGTGTAGCTCAGTATTTTACAGGTGAAGATCCCGGCCGTCTTTGAGCCTCGCTCCCTCAAATAAGTGGAGGTGGCGAGACGCGAGTGGGCAGAGGGAGAAGACTTTGCCTCGGATTGCCTGTGCCGAAGTAGGCTTGAAGGTGTCTGCTTATACTCAGATAGTAATGACACTTACAGTGATGCCGAGGCTCGACTTCGAGATCCAGAGTTGGAGGTCACTTTCTGATGGGTTGTACCAAATATTACTACAACTACTACTACAACTACTACTACTACATGTTGTACCGTGTATTGAATAGGGTAGTTCTAAATTATCGACGTAACTAATTTAAGTTAGTTTCGGACATTTGCTGCCCCAGAAGAATGACTTAGCTCATACACGGGGCCGGACGGACGATGCCATCTAGTCTGATTGCAAATTCTAGGTGCCGCCAGGCGTTTGATGACCCCGAAATAATTATGGTTAACAAGTGCACTATTTTTATAATTCCGAGACCGGTATATATCACGGCATGCCCGAGGTCTAAGCCACATCTGTACATAGTTTCGACGCAAGTACCGAGTATACCTCGGGTTGAATAACAGCTAGGCTTGTAACGTGGCGCACATGTGAAACTTTTCAGATCCATTCGCAGATGAGTAAAGGTCTCTTCCATAATGAGTCTGGTGTCCCAAGGGAAGCGCATACTAAGGCGCGACAGTGTTTGACTTGTGAAAGATCGTAGTATCAACTCAAAGATTCGAAAGCACTCTCCTGACAGCTGCGTCAAAGCTGCGTCGTAGATATAGATGTAGTAGTACCGGAATTTCAAGTTGTATACAGGTGGCGAAGGAACCGTTGTGTTCCTACATAAATCACGAAGCAAAAAAATCTACAATATCTGACGTCAGATCACCTACTACTTTTGGGTGCCAAGGCCAGATAAAATCGAGGTAAGGGTCAATGTGTACGCCATATCTCTGAAGCACAAACCGCACCCTCCCATTTCCGTACTCTTTTTCCAACCTATTTGTGAACGTAACAATCTGATCCCTTAAGCACTCGGCATCGCCAGCGGTAATAAGCACACGATCCACAACATTCGACAACTTTGAAAACCAGCCATCTGGCGCGTGGCATGGTTCTAGATACGGACGATACTGGTCCGGGATATCGTCAAGGATGGCGCGGCCCCAAGATGTGAAGGTCTGGTTGTCGAGGACGTCACTGCCAGTATTTGTGGTCATGGACCCTGTTTGGTCCGTGAGGGAAACCCATGGCGACATGAGGTAGGCAGATCTAAATGGAGATGTGAGGGTGAGTTTTGGAACGCCTGGGATAGGGTGAAGGATGTGTGAGAAGAGTTTGAGGATGAGGTTACCACCGGCAGAGTCCCCGCTGAGGTAAATGTTTTGTGGTTGGATACCCATGGAAAGAAGATGTTGAACAGCCAGAACGGCTTGCTCGAGCTGAGCTGGGAAGGGTGCGGCGCCCATGAGAGCTGTAATAATTAGGCTGTAGTCACTATCTGTGATATGATAGCAAAGCCAGCGCACAGTATTGAAGCATAGCAAAACCAGTCTTTTTGCCCTTGCATTCGACCTTGCCTAGAACGTAATTCCAGAAAGGCAGAGCAAAGTGCACCACAGAGTTAAAATAGCCACCACCTGCCGTGTGGAGTTTTATGAGGGATAAGTGGTGCAAGAAACTAAGAGCGCACCATGGAAGTATAATATGATACGATCGGTGCGTTTCTCGCCAAGCCATAAAAGACGGCCACCTTCCCCTAGTTTGTCAATTACAAGAGGAAGGTTCTGGGCCCTCATATATGCCGTGTAAACATCCAAGGTATCACTGAGAAGCCATGATCGCTGTTGCACATTCAAGAATGTGGCGATAAAAGAAAAGATTCTGTCCCCAAGCACCCGTGTCAAGAGTCTATGCTTGTTCAACCGGTGGATTGGCGAGTTTAAGAGAGTCCACCCCACAACAAAAGCTATATATAAACACGTCATTAATAGCAAATTGAGTTTTTAAAAAAAGGGGGTATGGTACTTACGCATAAGGAAAACGAGGGAGGCAATGACACCCGCTTTGTCGAGAATAGAGAGCTGTCGAGAGAGGCACTTGGGTTTGATTGAAGTGGTCATGGTGGGGTTGGGAGAGAATCCTGCAAGTAAAACCCTCCTTGTAAGTATATGGTATAAATATAGTTGGTGCCTGGCCGCAGTTGAATCTAATACCACAACTTGATTGCGACACATGTACACGAGGTAAGCGATTTCATTGCTTCAAGGCTCAAGCTCTCCAAGTCATGGTGTTGTTACAACTTGGATTACTATTTGACAGAATGAAGGGTTGTCAACTTGTGAAGAGCGCCAGCAGTAGGAGGCTTGGAGAGAGAAAGTGCTCTAGTTTAAATCCGGTGAGTGCCCAAGAGGACGAAAGACTTTGGGCCAGAGTGGCACGCACGCCGACGAGCACGTACGTAAACATTGAGATGGATGGTAGCCAGAGACGAGTTAATGGGATGATCAGAAATGCGGGGAACGAGTACAAATGAGAAACGTAATATATGTAATTATAACGTTACATAACTCTTGCAACCCCGCGGCAATGTTGAAATTTGAGGTGCGCCCTGCAGGGCCACATGGAGCGGTCCCGGGTTAAATTATGTAATGAGTTTGGCGTTGACTACTTCGCCGGCGCCGCATCTGGGGTACTTCTTATCTTACGGAAAACGTTTAGCAGACTTGTAATCTTTTCCCCAAGGCTAGCTGTTCTTTCCCGATCGAGGCTTGTATTCACTGATGCTCTTCGAAAAGCATCAACCTCACCATCCATTAAGCTGATGGAGCCTCGACTTCGGCTTCGAGATCCAGAGGACAGATTTCGTGAGTCTGAAAGAACAAATGCCGCCCTCTTCGGGGATAGGGACTACTACATTTCTAGATCCCAGTCGTCCGACTCCCCTGCTTCTAGTCAGGGACTCGATGACAGTTCGAACTCACGTTCTAGAAGGATCCCGGAAGCGACAAACCTTTCGAACGAACATGAACTTCAATCTGTTTCGCTGCTTGAGCGACTGCAGGAATTGATGTCCGATACCCCTCCCACTGCACCTGCTGTCGACTCTCCACCTTCCCTTATTCTGATGACCTATGAGCGCCGAGTCCCGAGACCCATGAGTCTCAGTACAACGTCGTCCGAGATGGATGTAGTCATTAGCCAACACCTTGATCATTCCTATTCTCACAGACCTCGGCGTCCTGTCATTAACCGGCTCCCTACGCGTATGGCAGACGACCCTCCCCAATATGTGGTCGACATCAACAATTTGCGCCAAACTCCGCCCGACGATCCTCAGATAGCTCGTGAAATACAGCATTGGCAGATGAAGAGATTGTTGGCTACTGATAGAGCCTTCGAAGGCACCTCCCAGGATCAACAATCTCAAGATCTGCATTTTGTGACCCAGAGTCGTCGACCTACAACTCCAAGAAAAGACAGCGCAGAAACGGTGCAGACGAAACATAGCGGGCCCATAACATCCATTCCGCAGCCATATACTACACCTGCCGTCCTTGAATCTTCCAGAACAATCCAGGTTGTCCGCAATGGCACTATCGGCGAGACAAGTAGAGCTACTCCTCGGGAAGAAAACTTAGAAACGATGACTCCAATACAATATCAACATCAACCACAGAGACGACCGCGTCAAGGTAGAGGCCCAACTTCGCTTTCTCGGCCACGCGGACCATCGGGGCAGCTCCCATCTCACCCATCCCAACATCGCCAACTCAGGCATGATCAGACACAAGACGATATTTCGCCAGTCAGAACACGCCCTATTAGCAGTTGGTATCATCACCGGCCTAGCCCAGTACTAACGGACCACCCCCAACAGAACATTGTCGTCCAATTTCCAGCCGATGTTCTCAATCCTGCTATTCAGCTTATTCGGGTAACGTGCCTTATAGATTCGAAGGTTTTAGTACATAACAGATCTTTCTCAAGGATACGCATATCGGGCAACAAGCGTTGCTAGAACAGCAGCAAGAGGCGGCACGTTATTTAAGAGACTTAAATCGCTGGATGGGAGTGGAAGCTCAGAACCAGCGAGTCGAGTTTGGGCGGTTAGATAGACAACTCCTAACGACGCAGGAAGAGGTTCGACAACTAAGTCGAGGATCGAATGACAATCGAGGATGAAAAGCATGTACAACTTTCTTTATTCATTAGTAAGTACTGGAATTGAAATAGACCGTGACGCAAACGAAATTTCTGATGAATGCATATCAATGATAGGCTCACATATGCACCCTCGTACGTTGCGAGAGGTTGCAGCTGGTTGCAGGAGGTAATTCAAGGGGTCACGGTGAAGAGCCAAGATCTCTCCTCGGTTGATAACAAGTTCTGGATCGCCCTGGATCGCCCTGGCGCAATGGCGCTTACTTGCATAGATCAGGCACCAGATCTGGATTTCACTTTCTCAAAGCTCCAAGTCTCTCCAAGCCTCTCCCCGTTCCTCCTATTCGATATGACATAAGACAGTCGATCTGAAATATCATATTTTCCAGTGCCTCAAAGATCTTCATCAGAAAAATGGGAAAAGTAGTAAAAAAGGTTATCGAGCTGATATCTCATCCCAAAAACAGCATTGTATTCTGTTGCCAAGTTGGAGACCAAATAACCATGCCGAGGCTCGATAAATTCGATCCATCATCGTATCAGTGGGAGCGACGACGACGACGGTTGTCTCAATGAACGTGAATATAGCCAATCCAAAATCCATTTAATCAACTACATGACGTTACGAATTGAATGCAACCATGGCTTTTCCTTTGATTCCGGCCATCGTACTATGCGTCGTCTCCCGACCTTTCCTACAATTCATCCATAGTCGCTTGGTCAAAACCGACTTGGATAATGTTCCAGGACCACATTCGACCTCGTTTCTAGCAGGTAATGCAATCATTTACTAGATCTTCCCTGACTTATCTCGAATACCTCAAGACAACATTATGAAGCTTTTTGACACGGCTACTGGATGGCGGTTCTTCGATGCATTGGGGAAAAGTGTGTGTTAAACTTTGCTCTGACAGACAAGCTGATTCAAGATAACCGGACGTAGTAGGAAGAGCATCCAGGATTAACGCTTTATTAGGTGTGAGTGGCCCCTTCAACGAATCGCCGGAAGTCAGCTTCTCTGATTGTAAATACTTCAGCAAAATGTTCTATATGTTTTCGACCCCAAGGCATTGCAACATATATTTTTGAAGGTCCAAGGATCCCGTAAATTCCCGCCACGAGGCTCACTCCTTCACCTAGGATCAAGACGTATTCGAGGAAGCAGCATCGTTTATAGAGTATGTGCGTAATCACATATAGTTCCGTCTGAGCTAACAGCAGTACTAGAGGAAATAAAGTTATCTGGGGAGATGGGCTCCTTTCTACGCTGGGTATTATAATCTCTGCTGGTCGTATATTTTTGTTAAGATGCGCAATTAGGTGAAGCCCACAAAAAGCAAAGGAAGATGTTAAACCCAGTCTTCTCTGTCAATCACATTCGCGAAATGAGTAAACATTCTGGTATATTTCACCTTCCAAGACTGAATTTTACAAGTGCCCATATTCTACGATGTAACGCGAAAAGTTCGTAAAAATTCATCTCGTTTTCCGAGTGTCATGGACTAAACATGTTCTAGTTGGCAATGGCGATTGGCTTCGTTGGCGAATGGACCACAAGAGGTAGTGGCCAGTCATTGATCACAATCACTGGCATTCTTGTCGAACTCCCATCTATTATTGCAGGTAGATATCCAGCATTGGATGTCTCGTGGTGCTTTGGAACTTATTGGGCAGAGTGGGCTAGGCTATTCCTTCGACCCCCTAATTGACGGTCAGGATCCTCACTCCTACGGTATATCTCAGAAACAAATGAAGTCAGTTGGTTTTCTTGGCTCACTTAAAGTCGTATGACTTAACCTGGCTCCTAGTCCAGTCGTTTTTACACCGGCCATGGCTTTTGCTCGCATTTTTTTAACCGAGTCGCTTGTCAAAATCGGTTCACCCAAATTCCACTGATTCGTCGTTGACCATGTGCTGGCGCCAACCTGGTTGAATGCACGGAGACTATGTGATATTGTTGATGTTATGCACCAGACCTCTGTGGAGATTTTAATACCAAAAGGCAGGCCTTGAAAGACGGTGGCGATGCGATCAGAAATCAGCGCGGGCAGGGGAAAGACCTGATCAGTATATTGAGTAAGCCCTCTCAACCCATCCGAGAATTCCCATTTCATTCTTTAAATAGTAAAGGCGAATATGGAAGCTGACATTGAACACCGTCTAACGGAAGATGAAGTGGTGGCGCAGGTAAGACCACTTTTATGGTTTCTGTTTGAACTCCTGCTAAAGTTCATGTACGAAGATGTCGTGCGTTCAATTTCTCATGATCTGGATGTAACCACTACGTTACCTGACAACATTCTATTTTACCATGTAGGACATTGATATTTGCCGCAATAGATACAACTTCGAATGCTCTGTGCCGCGTCCTCCACCTCCTTGCGCTCAACCCTGACACACAAACTCGACTTCGGAATGAAGTCTTTGAATCACTCGCCAAACACAGCGAGAAGATTTCATACGATGAGCTCGTTTCCCTTCCATTCCTTGACGCCATCTGCAGGGAAACGTTAGGTCTGTGAGTTGTATCCATTCGATCCCTTTCCATAACGCTGAACGGCGACAGTCATCCGCCTGCTCCAATGGTGACTAGGGAGTAAGCGTAGTACTTTCGAGTGAGATATCAATAATGCTCAAACCTCCTTTGCAAGTACACGGAGAAACGTCCTTCTTCCGTTGGCAACCCCAATCAGAGGCCATGATGGTCGTGAAATGACCGAAATTCTCGTTCCAAACAATACCACAATTATTGTTTCAATATATGGTAGCAACCGTGACCCGCTGCTTTGGGGCAATGACGCCGACGAATGGAAGCCTGAACGTTGGATGTCCCCATCTTCCGGATGCATTGATAGACGCCCACGTTCCAGGCATTTACTCAAATACATAGGTCGATTCTTGCTTTTTTAGGATTCGAGGCTCTGAACACACTGTAGCATGACGTTCCTTGGTGGTGCACGAGCTTGCATGTAAGCGGTCTATTCAGATTTGCATTCAGTCACCCACATGGACTGCCTTTTAGTGGCTTCAAATTTTCACAGCTTGAGATGAGCAAGTCGCCGACCTTCTCCAATACATTCAGTGCTAGAGCTCGGTATACAGAGGTTGTTCTATCGTTCCTTGTATCAAAGTTTCGTTTCTCTCCGACAGAGAAAGAAATTCAATGGGAAATGAACGGAATTGTTACGCCGACGGTGAAAGGTAGTCCGGGACGACCACAGCTTCCCTTAAAGTTGGAGTTGATTTCAAACTGATAAGCGTCAGAAGTGTGGAAAGATATTTGGTAGACGATGTATACATACAGGTATTACAAGTACATGGATATGCATAATTTACAAGGATGTTCAATGCGAGGGGCGTAGTAATCAAAACCGAGAAAGTGAATTACAAATAAAACATGGTATCTCTCAATGCTGGCCCGGAGACGCCATTGTGCCACGATTGTGTAGCATCGCGGAAGACTTGCTCCTCAGCATCGGTACCGCTCTTTGTCGACCCTCCAGCGGAGTCCGCGCCTTGGAGGAGCTTGTGAAGATAACAACGGCCACGTTCACATGCAAGATCGGCATAGTATGCAGGCGATACAAGGCTGACGGCCTTCGTTGCACGCGCAAACATGTATGAAACAGAGTTCGTAAGCCCTTGCAACTCATCTGCCTTGAAACCGATCTCATCGTGTACAACGAAATAGTGAGTTGGTTTTGTGGTGCCTTGGAGACCACCATGAGCTAATTAATTCTGCATAAATTTCCAAGGATTCGAACTAATAAGAGCTCGGACATGCCTTGGAGGAAGAAGTCGAAGTGGTAAACTGCTGTCACGCCACGGTCAACAACGGTGCCTGCTTTGGGGTTTCCGTTGTGGTCTGCATTCTGTTCTTCGGTGGGAAAGAAACGCGTGTGATGACGCTTTCCCTGTAAAGAGTACGTCATTGGCCCGTCATAACCGAATTTTTTTTGGGGGACTAACACAGATAACAATGCTCAACTTAGGACGATACGAAGTTTTAGCTGTATTGAACCTAGCGAATGCCTTTTGAATGGCAGGTAACTCTTCGTCGATAACGACGGGGAACTGGCCCTGAAACTGCATTCAGGGTATATCACAAGACACGGAGAAAGGAAGCATACTTCGGATACACCATCACGATATACCAGGATTCTCTGTGGTAGTACACCCTTGTTTCTCTTTTGGAAAAGTGAAAGGCGCTCGTGAGTCATTTTTTCTAGGTTGGTAACCATCTAACAAAAATGTTGATGAGCATGATGATCTTTCGAGGGGCTGCTTCGCACGAACCTCCTTCTTTGTTTCTTGTATCTCCATGCTTGCGGGGTACTGCGCAAATGACGTGTCCACACTAGCTACGACGGCGGCGATCGAGGGAGTTCCTTTCACGCTGCCTGGTCCAGGATGTGTAACATCAATCCCCATCAGCATAGTCGGCATCATCGTAAGCCAGTTCATATTCGTCTGATCAAGGGCGTGACTACATTCAAAGTTAAAGAGGGGCATTGGGAAATATATATCAAAGATTACGCACTTTACGCCACCCATTTTCATATTGACCTTAAGCGCAACATTTGCAAAATATTGCAATTGCCCTGCAGTAAGTCTTCAGAGGAGCCTGTCGGCAACCTGTTGGAACAGATACGCACCCTTTTCTTTGCGAATTTTCGATGAGTGCACACATACAGTTGCTGAGATATGAATGAGTATATACACAAGCGAGTTAACGAAGGAAAAATGCTTTTTACCGAGATCCAAGTATGAGTCGCAAAGATGCTTGATTCCCGAGTAGATATGCTTATCCCCATTGGACAACACAACCAAGACAAGTGTAGGTTTAGGCTTCACAGATAGTAGCGTCGTACGAATCTCACTGATAGCCCTGGCACGTGTAGGATCTTCCCTATCCTTGTGTGGGAGATTGCACTGCACAACAACTGGAGGTGCCTGGTCGACGTGCATGCCACTTGCCTTGCACATATCAGCAAATCCTTTCATGGTATGCATCAACTCAGGGTCCGAACGGTTAATGAATTCATCTCGGTCGTTGCCGTCTTTGATAAGGAGGACGGCCCATTTGCTCAAGGTGGCGCCCTTTGCGAAACGGACGTTCCGTAAATTCCAACTAGCACGATCGTCCACCTGAGGTGTTCCTTGTCCGTACTTGATCCCCGGTGGTGGCAGAATTCGGCCAGGCACAACCGCCATCTCGGTGCCAATGGATATACCAAAGGCGCCAAGTGGATCGGCACCTTGACGGAATCCTAGCTCGTTAAGTCCTCGGTTGACGATGGCATTGGCATTGATGTTGGGAGGTTTGGCGGCGTAAGTGATCATGGTGGCTGTGTGTTCGTCGGTTAATTTTCCTCGGAAGGGTTGGTTGGGAAGAATTTCGCAGACTTCGGCTGGTAGGTAGTTCGCCTTGACGCCACCGACGTTGACGAGAGGAAGGTCCGGTCTCTGCAAGGTTATGTTGTATTCTGAAGGAAGACCTGGGTCAGGAAAGACATGGTGTCTATGCGCCTTGAATCTCACTTCGTTTGAAATATGTTTCCACCGTAACTCTTCCGAATTCGTCAGTATCGAATGAGTGTTGTTTGGCATTGAACGGCGCTAGGGACTTCACGGTTTTTTTATACCCGAGATGGGCTGTTTTGACACGCACGCCTTTCGCAAAAGCATTTGCGCGAGCGCCAAAGCTGAAATTCTGGAAGTCCGTCATGGCCCGCGCCAGATTTCCTGGGGTATAGAAGGCAGTGGTACACACTAATGTTGATGATGAGACACGGTCAGAGTGGGTACAAAGAAATCTGTTCACCATTTACATTCACCATGAGTTGATTATGGGAGGGCCGTACAGAAGAATAGAAACCTTTCCATGCCTCGAGACCGCCGCCGAGGCTTGCCGGAGCAGACTCTGATGGAAAAAAGAAACGATTCCTTCCTACCATGACGCCACGACCGCCCGAGCGATTGGGGTGGGCTGAAAGGACCACATTCAGGGCTGATATCACGGGCAATATATCGTAGCCTCTATACTGAGGTTGTCCCTCGAGGTAACTACAACCGGTGAGAAAACGTCGAGCGGCATGGCTCCAGCGACATACCTAAGAAGCCCCTGCGTATCAATGTCGCGAGCATATTCGACCGTAAGGGTATATTCCGGTCCACCAGCTTTGGGGCCGTCTTCGTCCTCATCGAAGAACGGGACTTTTATCGTGAGAGGCTGGTTGAGCTTCTGGGCCGAGATGAGCTTGCTTGAGTGATCATGGGCAACATTTCCTGAAAGACCCTTCTTCGTCCAATCACGCGACTGTTCTGCGAGTTGGAAGATGCGCCTTCTCACGCGGCGCATAGCCGTCTTCGCAGTCGGTGAAATTGAGACCTCATATTCATAGAGAGGTCGTTTGGGTATTTTGACTGGAAAAAAATTGGCGCGGAGCTTGACTTGTCTTCCCCTTGACCCAAAGTCAGGTCGTAATGGAAGGTCGTCATGGTCGAGCTTGATGTTGCTGAATGACTTCACTAAGGCTAATTCGGAACTGTCGGACAACCGCGCGTCGATATTTGCAGGACCGGGCGCAAAAACACTACGTAATGTTAGCGTCGACTGTGATTTAAAGGGTAGAACAAAGCATTACCCTCCCTGCTCCCTTGGTCCACCGCCTCGACCACCGCCCCGGAAGCCACCGCGGTCGCCACCTCGGCCGCCACCGCCACGACCTTCACCACCCCTGAATCCGCCTCTATATCCGCCCCTGTCGCCTCCTCGGAATTCTGGGCTGCCTCGCCCGGCGGGGGAAGATCCACGCGTTCCGGGAGGTGCTCCGCGACCTCGACCTCGGTCGCTGCCTCGGTATGACATCGCTTCGTATAAAAAAAGAGGAAGACTCTTTGTTGTGTATCAGGATACGAGAGAGCTCTTTCAACCAGGTCCAGAGCGCTCAACTGATACTGGGTAAAAGGGCTGAACCCAAAACGACCCGTTCCAGGCGACCTTTTAATATCCGAACATTACATAATCTGATCATGACTCGGTGCTACGGTGCCGAGCGCTACTCTGGGCCGCTAAGTCATTCGACACTTAATCCGACAAGCACGAAGCGCTCATTATGTATGTACTATTATTGGTCACGTAATGCAAACGAGTCAAGCAATGCAAATCTTCAAGTTCGACCCCTTCCACTCACTCTGGC
>JABAJS010007655.1:0-52099 GCA_018221635.1 Tephrocybe sp. 10521TJB
GCTTTTCCGAGCACCGCACCGCAAGTCAGGTAACATAGATGCATGCCTATCAGTTCAGTGACGGCATAGAGAGCAAGTGTAATGTACTGTCATTGCCGTCGTGCCGAATACGGGGAGGAATGCGACTTTCCTGATTCACCAAGCAATGATGGCTTTCTTTTCTATCAGCATGAACGCAGAGCACGTCCTCCTTACGCATTTCTCTGCTCGCTACCCTAAAATGCCACCATCCGCCTTGCAGAACAGGAACGGACAGGGGGCAAATCATCACCTTGGCATTTGACCAGGCAAACTTCAAAATTGGTGCTATGTGGAAGGCGATTCACTATCTCCCCGCTTTAGAACAGAGTTTTATCGACACCGTGGCTGAGGAGGGTGACGAGGAAGAGGAAGAAGGGAAAACGCTTGAGGGCATGGATGTTGCCTAGCTTGCTCTGTTATAATTATGGCCTCTTCGCTATTTAAGGAGGATAAGACGGAGTAGCTGAGTGACCCTTCCAATAGGTAGAAGTACAAGCCAGCTTTCGGCCTTGTCTCACACGTTCCGAAGTCTAAGTAACATACTGTCTACGTTATATACTAAGAGTTCTGCGACCAACTAAGTGTATATCAAGATGTCGGTCTAGTATAAAGATACAAATAAATTTTGTAGCCACATGCGGTCAACGCAGAACCTCAAGACAGAGCAGATACACAACAATAACTGCGGTATAAGGATACATAGGGGGTTTGATGTAATGCACTGGGCACCATATCAGCACAGAGAGAGCGACGTGAAGTTGGATATGTCGAGGTATATATGTAGATATCCAATGTGATAAACTGTGATGAGGAATGGGCGGGTGTAAGATCGGATAATAGCAGCCGAGCGATCAGTGTAATGCATGGTATAATGTGTGCGTGAAAAAACTGAAAAAAAAAAAAACAATTAAACGGTAGCCAGTTAGAGGCGTTAACAATTAGCCAAAACGAGTGGGGGCAGATTTCGATGACGACACACTGCGCACCTCGCCTGTCGGAGAAGACGCAGATTTGTTCTTGAAGGGGAACGGCAGCGAATATCGTTTTGTGTAGTTTTTCAGCTTCTGGTACGTCTGGGTGGGCATTGCTGGGCGCTTAAGGGAAGGGAAACGCTCGGGCTTGGGGGGTGCAGGTGCAGCAGCCTTCTCACCCATCAGCCACATGTTTGGGATGCTTTTTGAGGGATGAACGGGTACTAGTTATACACAACTGTTAGTCAAGGACTCCATTGCACAGAAGGGACTTACGTCTGGGCATGGGCGGGGGCGAGCGCCGGACCAATTGGACGTCATCCTCCGATTGACGAGGCATCTGTGATTGCAGACGGATATAAATATCATCCATTGTGACTGTTGGTGCAAGCGACGTTCGTGACGGCGACCGCAGTGGCCGGATATCATCAACGCTTGTCCGCCTCGACCGACCATTAGAGATCCGGCTTGCGGAGTCTTTCCAGATATGCGCTGACGAACGGGACGCGTGTGAGGGCAAGGGTGTTGACGCGAACTCGATGGGCAGGTCCGGCATGGGTGGGTGCGCGGGAGTCTTGGGTCTGCTGAGCCGCAGACTGTTTTTGGACGCACGCATACTCCGTGTGCGGGCGGATGAGACAAGGCTAAGACGTGTGCTGTCTGGGGAACGCATGCTCTTCCCACTTCGACCACTGCGGGCACTCTTGGTGCTGCGCATGCTTGCCGCGTCGTCTCTGTCCTGGTCTAGGGGCGTCATTAGCTGGGGTTCGCTTCCAGTTGAGGTTGGGGGGGACATGGCGGACAGGCGAGGCATGGGTGAGAGAGGAGAAAACAAGGGGAGTGCCTCCATGTGCCCGGTGTTCCGTCGAGATTGGATGAGGAGCTCAGCTGGTATGCGGGAAGCGTGGCGGGAGTGCACTTTGAATTTCTCGGCTGTTTCGATCACAGCTTCCTCTTCCTCCTCCTCCTCTTCCTCTTCATCTGATGACTGCTCCAAAGGGACTGTACCAGGGTTTGCCTGTATTTCGTCCAGCTCCTTCGCCGCTCTCTCAGCCTCCTTCCATGCCTCCTCCAGCTCAACTTCAAGTTCCGATATTCGTTGCCGTGCGCTCATAACATCCTGTGTCCTTTTTGCATAGCTCTTGTTCAACTAAAGGATCCTGTGAGCGCGGGATGATGGACGAGACCGAGAGATCATACCTTTCGCAGAGCTACAGCAAGTGCGCTGGCGTAGTGATGCTCCGTTAGATTTGAGATCTGTGTAAGCTGATCACTGATCACAAGAAGCTCTAACATAAGTTCATCGCATGCCGCTGTCGTCTGCGAGAGCTGTTGAGCAAGCTTGCTTGCCGTTGGTATCCCATCGTCCGCCTCTGCCTTTTCCGGTGATATAAAGCTCGAGTTGAGGGCTTGCAGTGTCATGGTGCGACGTTGAACGAGGAAGCGATACTGAGATTGTTTCGTCGCCTTGAGTGTGGTGAGGCGATCAATTTCCGCAGGAAGTGCGTTGTCGAGATTCTCAAGAGAAAGTAGGCGGATGTAGGTTTCTGGTGCTGATCGTCGCAGAGCGCGCGATACAAGCTCTTGCAATTCACGTTTCTCCAGAGTCCCTGAGTTTATTTATAGTGACTAAGTTTGGGATATGTCAAGAACGACTTACAGAGTGCTGCTTCGTGTGGGAGAGCCTTCCATTGCACAGGAACAGATTCGAATGTCAGAATAGGCGCTGAAACTAGCGTGGCGGGTTTCGGGATGGCCTTGATGTACATGGGTGGAGGCGTTGGTGAGGAAGTGGTGCTTGACGCGGACGGGGTTGGTGGTGGTGGTGTAACAACGAACTCGGCGATGGGCGGAAGACTGGGTGCGTCCGATCGAGCGGGTGATGATGGATATGCAGGCGAAGGCTCGCCTATAGAGAGCATGGAGTCTCGTGAGGCGTATTCGCTCGGTGAACGTTGGAAACGGGTGCGTGGGCCCATTGGAGAGTGTGCGGGTCTGCTCATATTAGCAGTCGGGGAACGGGAAAGGCGATGGCTGGCAGGATCTGTCATCAATGAGCGTGGCGAGGTCGTAGCAAGGAATGAAGTCGAGGCGGTCAAGATGGTCGTTCAAATTGACCGTGGCAACGTCAACACGGAGGCACGCGGCCCTGGTGGAAACACCCACAATAAGAGAAGCTCTATGTTTTGGAACTCCCAGAGTGCCTGTTTTCCTGATTCTAATCCGGAAGTCCCTGCCTATTTCTTTCTGCCGAGTGCAAGTGATAGATATAGTGATAGATCTGTCGCTTGTCATCAATATTGGCAAGGACGGATTATGGCAAACCATGCACACACCTGGCAAGGACTGAAAAGAGCGATCACCGTCGCTGTCCTGTGATGTTCCAAGCTATATAACATTCGTCTATGCACCCACCGAAACACTTTCTTGCAGGATATTGCACGGCCTTTCAAGTAAATGATGCGGAGGTCGGTCATCAGTTTCATGATCACAGAAACTTGTGCTAGGACAGTCCTAGCATGCACTGCCATCGCTCCGAGTGCCGACTCGATCTGCTGTTCCCACTACCCAAACGTTTCTATGTTCAGACTAGGCCCCTTCCAGCTCTTAGACGCGCAAGTAACCCCGAAGATTTCGCATTGGATCCCAAGAACGAGAAGTAAACGTAAAAACTATGGTCTCTCTGAGACTCATGCATGTATGAATAAAATAAACCTATTGTTTTAAAGTAGTCCATTGTCCACAGGAACTTGAACTTTCACTACCAACATCGTCCTCAGCAACCCATTGTAATTGTATCATATGGACCTGGTAATTTAGCAGTAAGATTCAACAACCCTCCTGACCACTTGTAACAAGTTCTTGGAGAACTCACCGTCATGGTCTTCGATGCTACCACTAAAGATTGTCGGTACATCTCCCACGATACAGCGACTGTCGGTATTATCTTGACCTGACAGAGATGGATATTAACTGGCCAGTAACGACTTCATGAGAAGAAAAGTGATCTCACCCGGACAGGCAATCCAAGTTGTGTCGTCAGCCTGAATGTGGTCCTCGCCTGAGGGGTGGTGGAATCCCAGGAAGCGGCCTGTGGAAATCAATCATCAGTCAAAAGCCACTGCACAAATGATTCTTCTGGACATACCTGGCAAGATGGGAACCAAGTCACTTCTACGAAGAGTGCAATCTCCAGGTCAGACGCCAATCAGTAAGGGTAAGAAAGACAGACTTGTGGGTAACTCGCGTCACAGGGACGTTTGCGTCCACATAATTCGCAAAGGCTTGGTTCCCAACCTTCAGGTAGGCATGGGCAAAGGTCACCAGGCAATATTTGAATACCATAACATACCCTGGGCATCCCGTAGCCAATTGTCTTGACATTCACACCGGGCAATTGAAGAGGTAGGTAGACGCCATCAAGGAGCGCGATTGCTGCGCCTGTATCAAACAGATTTAAACTTCGCAGACTCAGGTAGAAAGCAACCGCGGCGTACCGAGGGAATGTCCGACCACCGTCACGTCATTAAGGCCGCTTTGAGAAAGTGCGGTTTGCACCGCAGCAAGGACGTCTGGGGCAGTACTACGCCACATGTTACATGTTGAGTTTCTAAACGACAAAAGAAGGAAAAACCATACTCTGCATGTGCGTCTCTGAAGCCGTCGTGTACTTGAATGCTCGTGTCAATTCCAGGAAACAGGTCTGGGTCTAAATCACTCAGGAAGAAGTCGGAATCTGTAATCAAGGGCAGCCTATATCGAATGTTAGCATGCCAAAAGTATCAACGGGTATCCCTTACAATTTCGTCGGGTCCGTTCCCTGATGGGCCACGACCACGGTCTACAGAAAGACACGCAATTCAAAATATGGTCACACATACGAAATGGTTCCACAAACCTGCAACGTTGGATCGACACCGACAAACCAAAACTGCACATCATCACCATCACCTCCAGAATCAACGGGCTGGAATGTCGGATTGGCATCGCAATTTGCTGTACAACACGTCCTGATGAGATATATAGTACGTAACAGAAAAACACGTACCCCCGCATGACCAGGTCTTTGTCTCATTAGCTTGACAGTACGCGGTGCTGGCATAATGCGTGAATGGTCTGAAGGCGGAGATCTGTGGTGTGTCGAGGGTCGTGAATGTAGTGACAGCTTGCCGCGTTCTAAGAAGGGGCCGTGCGAGAAGGGGGGCCGCCTGGATGCAAACAGTAAGGGCGGTCAGAAGGAAGAAAGAGAGAAGTGTGAATGTGGAAGAAGCCATCGCAGAGGCGGAAAAGAAACGACAGGGGGGAAAGAAGGTGCGAAAAGAAAAACTGAATTTGGCGGGGCGGATCCAGAGCCAGCAATTGAACAGAAGCGCTTTCTTATACTTGGCGGAGAAAGGTATCAAGGCGAGAGACAGGACGACATGAGAGGTCAGAGACAGGCTAGACAGATGGGTGTTTTAGTATTTGACAGAACACATGTACAAAATAAGGAGAATTCCGAGGAAGTCCTGGAGCAAACCATGACTGGGAGATTCTAATAGTACATGCACAGGAATGGATAGCAATTTGCAAGTAGTATTGTCTCTCGAATAGCTGTTTCGTGGTCGTCGCGTGAAGAACGAGGCAAATTTGGATTTCCGAGTAAAAGTTGTGTGGTAGCGTTGGATTGAGCGACCGATCAGGGCTACCTATAGATTGACGGCCCGGGATCATCTCATCAATTTACCACGTGGTACAAAACACTGTTCTTCAGCTTGGCCACTTGCCCGCATTACGACCGGAGCTCGACGTCCAGCACAAGAGACATCGCTTCCATGTAGAGCTCTGCGCGTCACAAGCACTCCCGCGTGCGCCCTATCTACTGCATGTGAACACGACAATGTTTCTCCGGCACTTCTCTGATCGCCCGCAGATCGCTCATTGAACCGAAGAAGACTTTAGATTGAACCATTTTAGTGGCATGCCGCGCCCCAGCCGTCGATATTGGACAGCGTGACTGGTGTTGCATGCCCGCGGGAAGACTTTAAGTGTTCTTGCTACTTTGTGTACCACGTCGTACTCAACCCTTCCATTCTTTTTACCTCTCTCGATATAAAAAGCCTGGTTCTCCAGGCTTCAGACATTCCTTACTCACAAATCCTACAAGCATGCGCTCCTTACTTCTTGGTATTTCTCTTGCGGCAAGTTTTTTCGCGGGCGTCAAGGCAGGTTTTCCTCCGAAAATCTATGGCGTCAATTTGGGCTCCTGGTACGCCCCTTAACGCCCAGTACGATTGCCAATATTTCATTAACAATGTCTAGGCTCGTCTTAGAGCCCTGGATGCTTCCTGCGGGTATGGGCATATTTTAACGCGTCTGAGTGGACGCTAAAAAGGACTTTTCAGAATGGACGGCGATGGGCGGCCAAATATGCGATGATTGCTCGACGTGCATTTCGTCGGAATTGTACGTGTTAAAGGCCTTGTCACTATTCCTGATGCTAACGCCGAGTTTGTCTGGCTCAGCGCATTCGCCAAAGCTTATCCGAACACCGTGGACAATACATTCAAGACTCACTGGTATGAGGCCTCAATCGCAACCCTTAATGCACTACCTGATGAATCCTTTCGCCATAGGGAGACCTGGTTTTCTCAATCAGATGTTGACCAATTTGTGGAACTCGGCCTCAACACTGTCCGCATACCTGTATGTATTTTTATCGCGCCGACTCATCAGAGAGATTAATGAATATGGTACAGCTCGGTTATTGGATTGTTGAAGATCTCGTCGATCGGTCGACTGAATACTTTCCCAGAGGTGGACTTTCTCAGCTTGTAAGTGACTTCCAAGCCACACTGCCGACGTCTCTAATATATTTTTACAGCGCCGTGGGCTGCAACAGCTCAATGAGGCGGGCATCGTCGCGATCCTCGACCATCACGCGCTTCCTGGGGTGCAAGACGCTGGCCAGGAGTTTACCGGACTGTTCGTGTTTTGAGACGTGGGCAAAAGTTCCTTGCTGATGTTGTATCTTCATAGGTGCACCAACGATGTTGAATTCTATGTTTGTTGTCTCTGTCAGTACCGTATTCATACGTCTGACATCATTGACAGACCCCTTACAATTATCACCGCGCGTTGGTGTGGACTGCGGTCATGACGGCCCTGTCACATGTCGACTCTGCATTCAGCAGCGTCGTTGCTATCGAGGCGGTCAACGAGCCCATCATGAATGCAACCCAGACCCCAGGTTACGGCGATTGTTCGTGCTTATATCCCCGCTGACGTCATATGCGCGTACTGAAAACCTTTACCCACAGTCCAGAAGAACTTCGTCTTGGTTATCCGTGCTGTTGAACTACTCCTTGGTATTCCAATTCCGGATCTAGACGTGGGCTTAGGTATCAGCATTAACCTCAATGCTAATATCACCGTATCCTTGGAATTTGCGACACAGTTGCCTCCAATTTTCTCTGAAGAAGTTCGCTCAGCTATCCTCGACGCTATTCCCATCCTCCTGAAAATTGGTGCAAAGCTGTCGTTGTCCGAGATCTTCAACTTCCTTGGTTCAAACAAGGAGTCTTTGGTCACCAAGTATGTTAAGGTTCACACTTACTTCAGGTGGTGCCGGTGTTGACCACCTATATAGCTTCATGGACATCAATTGGCAGTACAACAACCCTCCTAATCCTGCGGACGCTGCGATCGGGCCACAGATCTATGACAACCATTTGTATTATTCGTGAGTTTCGGCATCGGTTTCAGCATCGGTACCGGCGGCTCACAGCAAGCCCGATATGTAGATTTGGGGTACTTCATTATATGACGCTGCATGCCTGTGTCCCTGACGTCGATCTCTGTTTCTAATTGTATAGGGCGTTGCAGACCCGACTGAAGAGGCCTATCTCACGTATAATTGCAGTTTAGTTACTTCGTCTGTTGCATCAGCCTGCTACTCACATGCCTCCTTGTTAGATCTCGAACGCATCCAAAACGATGCTGCACTCGGCAACAGTCCTTTGTTCTTTGGTGGTGAGCATGACGATTATAATCTTCCCGATCATCGATGAAGTTTCGTCCAAAGAATGGGCCCTTCCTACTCAATTCAACGCCACGGATGAATTCCTGCGTAAATGGGCAGATGCGCAGAAGTGGTCGTATAGCAAGGGCGCTGGTTGGATCGTGAGTGATCTGCTATATCTTTCCTGGTTGGCATCTCAACGCACATGATTTCCTCTCATAGTTCTGGAATTTCAAGATAGAGATCTCTGAATTAGCAGGTGATACTGCAAGACAGTGGTACCTTTTATCTCCTGTTGGATCTTCGAGGTACTGTACTGAATAGCTTACCTCCTCGTCTAGGTCGTACTTGGAGGGTGTAAGGCTCGGCTACCTGACCAAGGACCCGTCGCAGCTCCTGGATCCCAACGTGTGCGAGCCATATCTGATCGACTCTTAGCGTCTATATTCTTTTCAGAACCTGGCTACAATCATCACTATACCTTTCGGGCCAATAATAGTCGTCGGCATGTTCTATTTTCCCCTCACATTCTAGGAGACCATGCGTAGTCTGGTCACGTTTGACCCTAAAATCAAAGATGATCTCTACCTCCACGCAACACATTCAACCACACGTTCACAATTTAAGAGATCAGTGAGGCGTTTGTGGATATTTTACCGGTCTTTCTGTGAGTTATTGTGCAAGTCATGCGTTAACTCGGGCAGCAGGACGCAAATATTCTATTTTTAGCATCTCGTTTTCCCCGTCTCACCTTGACTTGAACAGATCTCTGACCAACCCCCAGCGTTTAAGGGCTTCTGAATTGACGCTGCACCTGCACTTCACGGCTATTCCTGGGTATTTCTGCTCTTCTTGTCAAGGTAATCATATCCCACGTTTGAATGGTCTGAAACCTGGTCAGGCGACCTGCCGCAATAGACGACGCGAACAAGAAAGTATAAAAGGCGGAATCTAGCAATGAACATATCAAGATCCGCAGGTCTCTTCGAGTTCATGATGAAAGCAGCTTTGATCACTTCGGTTCTCCTCAGTGGCCTCTCGGCCGTTCGTGCTTCACCACTCGCCCCACGTCAGAGCATCACGGCACTCAGCACTACCCAGATCGACTCGTACACGCCATACACGTACTTTGCTAGTGCGGCATACTGCTCCCCGAGCGTAACACTGACCTGGACCTGTGGTGGTGAGTGTGATGCCTTCCGCGTTGACGGCCAGCTAACGTCTCCTTCCCAGCAAACTGCGATGCCAACCCCGACTTCATTCCAGTTGCCTCGGGTGGTAACGGCGACAGCGTTCAGTATTGTGCGGATTGCCTTAGTTGAACATGCCTGCAGCGAAACTCACGTCAATTGACACGAACAGGGTTCGTTGGTTATTCGCCAGCTCAAAGCACTGTCATTGTCAGCCACCAGGGGACTGATCCTTCGGAATTGTCAGTTGGCATTTCCTTCCCTCTTTTCGCCTCGCTGATTTGAGCCTTTCCCAGGGAGGCCGACCTTACCGACATCGACATTCTTTTCACAAACCTTGACACGACCCTCTTCCCCGGTGTCAGCTCCTCTATCGAGGTCGATGAAGGCTTTGCGGATGAACAAGCGAAGTAAGTATCCTGAAATATCTGATTTGCACGTCCTAAATTTCCCACAAGAACTGCCACTGAGGTTCTTGCTGCCGTTCAAACAGCTATTTCCGCGCACCAGGCTACGAAGGTTACAATTGTTGGGCACTCGTTAGGTAGGAAATTCCCAGATTGCCCCTCGTGGCTTCTCCTCATGTATTCATATGGTCCCAGGTGCTGCTATTTCGTTGATTGATTCAGTGTACCTTCCCCTGCACCTGAGTGGCGTCACCTTCACGACCATTGTCTACGGCCTTCCCAGGGTGTGTATCGGTTGCCTCCGCGTGCAGGTCGATGGCTGATGCGAAAGTTTCTTCCTTCGAAGGTTGGCAACCAGGCTTTCGCAAATTACGTTGATGCAAACCTTTCCTTGACGCATATTAACAATAAGTAAAGCGCCTTACTCTCCTTCTGATTGTTGGCTTTCTAAAGATACCACCCGCCTGTAGGGAGGATCCTATCCCTATTCTCCCAGGTAGGTTCTTGGGCTACGTTCACCCCTCTGGCGAGGTCCACATTCAGGATTCTGGAGCATGGCTAGCCTGCCCAGGTAAATTGCCTACTTTTAAGAGTCCTCAGGCGGATTGACGATGATCCATATCAGGCCAGGATAACCCAAGCACGGAATGCATCGTCGGAGATGTTCCCAATATATTCGACGGGACAGAGTCAGACCACGATGGACCCTATAATGGTGTCGAGATGGGCTGCTAGAGAATGGTTCAGGCTTTACAACTGTATGTATGTATTTACTAGTAACTGCCGATAATCCCACTGGCAGAGGGTGTTCCGTTCAAACACACGTGGAAGTGTAATTCTCCATGCGGAACTACAAGTCAAGCATATGGAAATCCTTTAGAACCTCTCAGAACCACTCAGATGATCACAGTCACGGTCTCCATTGCCCCTCGACACGTTAGGCAATAGTGATAGTATGATTCCCATTTGGCTTTGCTAGAATCGCATACACATCAAATTTTTTGTCTAGCGGCTGATTATTTTTCGTATGGTATTGACATCTTCGCGTGGCTTTCGAGTGGTACAGTATATGCACCTATGGATTGCTTCGAAATGCTTCGATTTCGAACGATGACGTCTATCAGTAAAGTACATATGAAGCAAATTAATACAATACAAAACCCCTGCAGTGATACGTAAATTGACAACCAGGGCAAGTTCCACGCTGTGGCGTCTGGTGGTAACGGTGCTGCGCAATGGATACCAGTACAGGCAGGTATGATCCGGCATTTACTATAAGTCACATGATAACACTCCGTCCGTACACTCCGTCCGTTCAAGAGAGTTGTACAAATTCATCGCGATTCTGATTCTGATTTTCTTGCTTTGGCTCTGCACTGATTTGATACTCTTCAACTGTTTCTGACATCATGCCTGTAGTCGTGACCTTGGCAAAGCCTCAATATTTTATTTAATGCACATAGTAAGTATTTCAATGGATGGAGCTCTGATTACACGTCGGTCTCTCGGCCTAGTGAAGCCCCTATGTAAGGACCAGGTCTCGTGGAGTGATGGATAGTTGAGTTGTTATACCTCAGTAATCATTCTCGTCTTTGTCGTGAACAACATTCTGAATAAAGAGACCACACCAAAGGACGGAAACTCCCGGGCCGGAGCCAAGTAAACGAGGACATGTGATCGACCAGGAGGAATGTCCGCAAACACTGTGCGCAGACATGTTCGCGGACGTTTGCAAACAATGGGGCGGGTGTCTGAATTGTCAACTAGTCAGGTGATACTGCCAATTATCCTGTGACGATGACTAGGCTACGCTGTTGTTCTCGAGCTTTGACCTTCGGTTCATTTGTGTATTAAACTTATCTCTGCTATAAAATATGATCTATTTCCTCTCTGTGTCATGTCTGAGCTCGAAGCCCTCCTTGGCACCGTCCAGAAGTACCCACTTCTTGCCAAACATCTGGACCTAACAGTACTATCCAAATTCATCAATTTCATCCGCATCCTCAAGCCTTTTCTACTGACAATCAAATCCCCAGTTATTCAGATGTCTGTTGAAGAGCCCCCGCAGTGCATTTGTACTTGATATAAGTACGACTACCTTGAGTACGTTGCCCACTCTTGGTATAACAGTCAAGACTTGCGCAATCAATTCGCCCACTTTGCGTAGTAGACGTGGCTTCAATTGAGACGGGGAGGCTGGACGGAGTAAATAAGGGAAGCGGTTTGTTGGATGCTGGGGATAGGTGAGGCGAAGCAAAAGACGTTCGGCGTCTTCATAAACCTATGCCTGGGTGAATAATTTTGTCTTAAAACACTTCGTGCATTGACAGGAAATCAATATCAGTCAAGTTGGAATAAATTGTGTTGCTCACCGACTGGCATATGGCACCTGGAAGAGCTTGATTTTCACGGGATCCTGAACGTTTATAGACCCTCAGTGGACCCATGGGCTGACTGAAAATTGAGCTAGCACACAAGAGTTCGGGCGTCACCTTAAGATCAGGCAGTTGTTCGTCCATGATGTATTAGGCATTATAGTAGGGTACAATGTGAGGAGTGTGAGAAAAGCGTGCCCAACCAAAGAGAAAATATGAGCAGGAGGGGCAGCTTTGGCGGGAAGCCAGCTTTGGCCGCGACAGAGTCGTACGCGGCGATGGCTGGCGATGGTCGAGCGCAGAGGGCGGGCCTCTGTTAGGCTGTGTTTGGACGAGAGGCCCCTACGTCACTGGACAAACGTCCACAGTGTTCGCAAATTGAAACACCCGGCCTGGTCGATCACGCTTCCTGAAGTAAACCGTTTGCAACCCAAATTCAGCGCTCAGCGCGCCCGGCCTTCCAAATTTCCTAGTTTTGTCCTTGTCTCAGGAATTGAATCTCTTCTTGAACATGATATAATGATGCACTGAATTCCACCCACACGGAACACATGGGCCAAGCTTGGACTCGGACGGTAACTTGGGACATCCGACAACTAACAAGTCTCATGAGAATGGTGCGCAAGGAATACAATGCACGGGATCTCACAAGGTCAAGTACGCCTGCATGGGTCAACTGCCCAGGTCAGTCGATGTATGACGTCTATCATTACTGCCTTGACGCCTCAAGACAGGTCAAGACAACACTACTTCAAGTTCTCATTGAATGCACGGTTGGCTATGTACCAAACATACTTTTGGGGTGCGCATGTGTGAACTTTGTGACCTACGGACCTCTGTCACCGACATATGCGCCAAGCATATGTGTATCGAACGTGATCTACCCCTCTTGACGTGGCCATAATTCCTTTCTGCTGTTCTTAAGTCTTTACAAATCAGCTGAGCTTAAGATCTCGGAGTGTTTGTCTAACAACTACACGAGACTGTTGCTGGTCTAAGGATTCTTGTGCCTCATGCTACTATTCCAGCCTGCATGGTACTGGTGCAGCAACATGTGGTCATGTTGATTATTTACAATTTATGCTCTTATCCTCTAATTATAGACCATGCCATCCCAGACGCCCAGCAATCTTTTGGGTTCTGCGAATGGCGGCTCCGAACCTGGACAACCTCGTGTTCAGAAATCTCCCATTCTATAAAATCCGCCTGGCACCAAAACAAGTGCCATTGGATATTTCTAAAGCCTCCTTACAATGGTTGCTCTCGGTTGTCTCTTCGCATCTATAGTAATTGGCTCTATCGTCGTTTGCGCCGCTCCACCCTTGACTCCCAGGGCGAGCGTCACGGCGATGACAACAGCTCAAATCACTCCATTTAGGCCATATACGCACTACGCCAGTACCGCTTGGTGTGATACTGCTGCCACCTTGGCATGGAACTGTGGAGGTATTTTTGGACGTGGTAGCTGGGATAATATTGATATGTTTATTCTAGCCAACTGCCTTGCGAATCCTACCTTCGAGCCCGTCGCTTCAGGGGGCGACGGTTCTTCCATTCAGAAATGGTTTGTAGGTTATGATCCTACGCTCAAGGCAAGAGTCCCATAATGTTCATCAGCGCCACTCTAAATGCATTTATAATTAGACTGTCATCGTTTCGTACCAGGTGAAATTCATTACTCCTCCTGAAAGTTTTTTTCGCTCAGCAGCAGCATGACAGGGAACGGACTCGTCTCATATGTGAGGCACTTGCCATGACTGCCGTTATTCATTTGGTCATTAACAGCCTTTTGATCCAGCCTCCCAGTCATCACTGATCTGGACTTCTTCTTGGATGAGTTGGATGCTACCCTATTTCCAGGGATTGGTACCGATATCAAAGTACACAACGGCTTCGGTGCTGCCCAGGCCAAGTACGTGCGATAGCAGATTCCAGTGTATACTGCGAATATTAAACATTACGCAACTTGATCACAGGTCCGCCACAGTGGTATTGGCTGCCGTCCAGACAACTATGAGTAAATACGCCGCCACCAAGGTCACTGTTGTAGGACATTCACTGGGAGCCGCGATAGCCGCTATCACAGGCGTTTACCTTCCCCTACACCTTCCAGCTACCACGACCTTCAAGACTGTCGTTTATGGTTTGCCAAGAGTAAGCCAGTACTTTGGGGATGGAAAATAGAATACTCAGCTCATGTGTCCGCAGACCGGGAACCCAGCGTTCGCCGATTATGTGGACGCACATCAAGATTTTACTCATATCAACAACAAGTAAGCATCTGGAGTATTACGAGGAAAATAGATGCTTATACACTTTTCACCTAGGCGTGACCCTGTCCCCATAGTCCCTGGTAAGTCTATCCTGTAACATGAGACCTATCGAAGGGACGAAAGATATGCGGTTAGGTCGCTTCATGGGTTTTGCTCACCCTAACGGAGAAAAGCACATTACTGATTCTGAAGCGTGGATGGACTGCCCAGGTGAGCAGCCCATCATGCGGTCCGTTTGTCTTCGATCTTTCTCATGTCGGCCTTCGCAAGGACATGACAACACTGACGACAACTGCGAAATTGGATACGTCCCCAATATTCTTGATTCCACTCCTCTGGACCACGCAGGTAAGAACACCTTGGATATGTGTTAGCAGTCCAACTGATTAGTCCAGGTCCATATGACGGCATTCTCATCGGTTGTTCATCTTAATGATCTCGAGGAGTGTTCATTTAAATTTACCTGTTTATCTAGATACCGGTTGTTCGCCCTAGACAGGAAGAATATCGATAGCTATATCTTCGTCCCATAGTATATAAGCTTAGCGGGAGGCAAAATTCAAGTTGATGGCCTGAGTCGCAGCCAAAATTGTGATCATCAAAGTCGCAAAGTCAGGTCTATTGCAAAGACTTAAATCAGTAGATGCCTCAGACAGGAGTGCGAGCGTAACAAACGTTAGTAATACAAGCAATGTCCATAACTTAGTCTATAATATTAAGCTCCCGCAACCGTGCCTTGGCGAACTCGTCTTTATAAGTATTCCATATTCTATGAATAGTTTGAGCACACCACTGATATTTTTTAAAAAAGGGACCGAACCGTGTAAGCTCCTTGATGTACATCTGCTGTACTCGGACCACCTCTTCAAGATTAGGTTTTTCGCACTTTTCAACGTGTATAGGCTTCCCAACTGGCCCAGGGCTAAATCGACCGCAAACAAAGCATGCGGAATGAGTACTTACTGACTGCGACTATCCGTCGTCGGTAAGGCATTAGGCCCAGATTATCTGAGAAAGAAGATAACGCCTTATTTCTAGACCGTGTAAAGAAAGTGCTCACAATTCAGTAGCCCTCGGCCATGGAATAATGGGAGGGTGAAGCCAAAAACGGATTGGAATTTTCGCTGGAGCGCATATATCGTTGTCCCCTTTTCGTTTGGCATTTGCTCGTATATCTAAAGCACAATTGTGACTCGCTTAGTTCATGTCTTGAGATCACGAGGAAGACACAGTGGTAACCGATACTGACATCATTTTCACCAAAGGAGAAAACGGGGACGAGATCGGCTCTACAGTGGACAAGATTAAATAACGCGTGGATAATGGAAGGATGTAGATACCAACCCGTGCTGGATAGCCAATTTGATGAATCCGAGCCTGCATATAACGGAGTCTCAGAGATACAATGGTACTGCGATCAAACTCTGTTCACCTTCGCCGTAGCGTCAAATCGGCCGTGCCTGGACGCGCACTAAGGCTTTCCGCTGCTCCCCCGACAACAATCGTGATAGCGGATCCAGGTCCGGCTTGAAGAATGTTTGAGCAAGACTGTTTGCTGACACTACACACTCCCAAGGCCAGTAAGATGTCCCGATAGAAAGGCATGTTGAAATTAGTAGTGAGCGTAAGAAGATGTGGTTTGATGCCGGGAAACGCTTTAGAGAACCCTGTGGCTGTATTTTTTTGTTGAGAGGGCAGTGGCAGAAGAGCGTTGAGAATTACCTTCAGTTGCGAAAGTTGCCAGAGCACCCCTGGAGATACTTGTTAGCAGGAAAGATTAGGGCATGTTGTAATGGAGATTCACATTCCAATAATTCCTTCAAAATATGAGAGATAAGGGAAGAGCGAGATAGCGCACAAGCACAAGAACATACCGTGCGGGTGGTAACCAAAAACGTATGGTCGGTCTGCAGGGAGGTCGGCTTCCTAATATATCGAGGAAGTACAATCAACCTCTGTCCGAACTGGGACATCCCTGTACATACCTTCAAGAAGCTACATTTGGGGTCGAACGTAAGCGTCGAATCCAAGAAACAGAAAGCACTTGGCTCACGATGCAGGATAGTAATCCGCAAAGTACTTCCAATAACGAAGAGAACGAAACCACGGGCTCATACGGCCGCCATGCTCGGGACTATCATCGAAGAAGCGCGCCCAAACTAAGTAAATCGCAAGAAATGGCCATAGCGGGGGTATCGAACTGTTTTAATGCGGAGATTTCAGCACCCATCCACACAAGAGGAAGCAGACCAACTGGAACGCACCAAAGCAGAAGAAACACAACAGTGGTGATCACAATCATAACAGACCATCCTGCAACAGCCAGCATCTGCAGCCTCCGCTTCCTGGGTATCTGGGACGGCACAAAGCTGTACAAGGCAACGCTTCAGACAAAATCAGCCTAGATATGACTCGACGCACTTGACATTAGCTTGGAGGGCCGCGACTGGGTTGATCGGTGTTACAGTAAGCTTGGAGAGGCGGTCCCTAAGAGACGAAGCTGAGAGCGTTCGCGAAGCCGAGGTCAGCTGGCCGGCTGGCATGAGCTCCGACATGGTGAGCGTTGCGGACAAGCCAGGGCGCAAAGCACGGGATAAACGAGCGGCTGCCTATTTCGAGGTTACAGACTTTTGAACAGCCGTGCGGCATGTGAACGGGTCTTGGCTCCATTCAATTTGGTCATGTATATACCCACACACCCTTACTTTGCAGATTTTAGAATCCTTCTATATCATTCATGACCGTACTACAAGAACTACAAAATTATTGATGGAAAAGAAGAGTAACATCGGCGGTCCATTTTAGCGTAATTTCTTAGGCGTACAAGTCGTCATCAGCAGCATCCTCAGAGAACCCAGCATTGCCAGCAGTGGTGCCAGCAGAGGCAGAGGCGCCCTCGCCCTCAGGGAACTTGAAGTTGTTTCCAAAGCCGCGCGATTGTTGCAGGTTCTAATAAAAAGAAGCATGATAAGCAAATCATATCGAGATAAGCTGATAGCGTCCAAACCTGAGAGAACATCTCATAACGCCTAATGTCCTGGTCCGACACTGAGCGACGAGCGAACTTCATGGCCTCCTCAAAGTGATCCCTGTCACAGAGCACAGATAAGCATTAATCTAAAGGGTGAGAAATGAAATGACGAACCGTGTAATTTGAGGTACAGGGTCTTCTTCTTCATCTTCCATCTCGGCATCGTCATCAGTCTTCTCGCCGTTTGCTTCCTCACGCTCCCGCTTTTCCCTCGCCTTCCTGATGTCGGCGTCAATGGATTCTCGGATTGCCAACTTTGCAGCACGTTGGCAAATTTCCGTAAGATCAGCACCAGAGAAGCCGTGAGTGCTCTTGGCAAGGAAGTCGAGATTGACATCAGGTGCCACGGGTGACTTCTTGAGGCAGGCCTTGAGGATAGAAAGACGCGAAGGCTCGTCAGGCAGAGGAATGTAGATAAGCTGGTCAAGACGACCAGGACGGAGAAGGGCAGAGTCAATCTGGTCTGGCCTGTTCGTAGCGCCGATAATGAAAACATTCTTTTTCGCGTTCATACCGTCCATTTCCGTCAGGATCTGATTGAGGACACGGTCACCCGCACCTCCACCATCACCGGAAGCACCGCCTCCACCACGTGCCTTGGCGATAGAGTCCAATTCGTCGAAGAACATAACACAGGGAGCAGCGGCGCGGGCCTTGTCGAACACATCACGGACGTTGGCTTCGGACTCACCAAACCACATGGTGAGAAGTTCGGGACCCTAAAGAAACACCATTAGCTTTCAACCACATCTGGGTAGATGTATGGTGCGTTACCTTGATGCTGATGAAGTTGGCGTTGCACTCGTTGGCGATGGCCTTCGCCAAGAGTGTTTTACCCGTACCAGGAGGACCATAGAACAAAACACCCTTCGACGGCGACATACCGTACTTGAGGAATTTTTCGGGGTGGTCCACGGGATACTGGACAGTCTCTTGGAGCTCCTGCTTAACCTTTTCGAGGCCACCGACATCATCCCATGTGACGGTCGGAACTTCGACAACAGTCTCGCGGAGGGCGGAGGGGTTGGAGGTGCCCAGAGCAAAGCGGAAGTTGTCCATGGTGACACCAAGAGAATCCAGGACCTCGGCATCGATAGTGTCCTCGTCAAGGTCGATGAGGTCCATCTTCTCGCGAATCTGTTGCATGGCAGCTTCTGAGCACAATGCAGCAACATCGGACCCGACGTAACCGTGAGTATCGGCAGCAATCTAGAGGCAATGTAAAAGTTGAATATTATTGTGTGCTATAATGAAAGGAAGGCACATACCTGCTCAAGATCAACGTCATCGGTGAGCTTCATGTTCTTGGTGTGAATACGCAGGATTTCGAGACGGCCAGTAGGGTCAGGGATACCAATGTCAACTTCGCGATCGAAGCGACCGAAACGGCGCAGGGCGGGGTCGATTGAGTTTGGTCTGTTGGTAGCAGCCATAACAACAACGTTAGAACGAGCTTTAAGACCGTCCATGAGCGTAAGAAGTTGCGAAACTACACGTCGCTCGACTTCTCCGTTTGTCTGATAGACAAGCTTAGCATAATCATTTATAGTCATAAGGTGAAAACGCACCTTTTCACGTTTAGGTGCAATAGAGTCAATCTCATCGATGAAGATGATGGCGGGCGAGTTCTTCTCAGCCTCCTCGAAGGCTTTACGAAGATTGCTCTCACTCTCACCAGCCATCTTACTCATGATTTCCGGACCGTTGATGAGGAAGAAGAACGCGCCAGTCTCGTTTGCAACCGCCCGCGCCATGAGCGTCTTACCCGTACCTGGGGGTCCGAACATGAGGATACCGCGTGGAGGTTTGATACCAATCGATTTGAATAGTTGAGGATGGCGCAACGGTAGTTCAACAAGTTCACGGATCTGTGCCATTTGTTTTCTGCAACCACCAATATCGTCATAGCCTACGTCGGCAAGGTTTGATTCTTCGTCTTCCCTCTTAACTGGGTCTCCCTCTGCGACAAACTCTTAAGATACTTGATCAAAATCTATTAATTCGACGTACCGTTGTGGATGACAGTATCCTGTGCGACAATGCAGTATTCTGCGGGATCCGTCTCAACGACCTTGAATTCTACTGTTCGCATACCACCACGAACAAGGAAAGTGTCGCCCTTGCGAACAGGTCGGTAGGCTGTATCATGTTAGATTTACCAGATAGAACGAAGATGAATTTGCACCCACCCTCGAGGAAGTACGGCTTGAGATAGACGTCAAAGATATTTCCGCTGAGACCCTCGATCGAGTCATCGAATGGCAGGACATGCACCCGCTTTCCATAGGCGATATCAGGGCATGCGTGTACGTTAACAAGATCTCCGAGTTTAACTCGCAAGTTGTTTCGTGCAACCTTGTTGATTTGAATGCGGCCCTCCTCGACATCATCGGAGCTCAGGCAGATAAGGACCGTGTCACGCCTCTTCTTTCCACTGTTCAAAGAATAAGAGAAGGAGCGATGTGCTTTGATGAATGCACTTGCCGAACGATGATGGTGTCGCCACGGAAAAGGGAGAGCAACTCCATGGTAGCGGGATTGAGAGTCGCGACTTGTTTGTAGAGGTAAAGCGGTGTACGCAGTGGAACATCAATAAATCTTACCAGAGTTATCATCTGCTGTAGCCTCGTCGACTATTAGACGATTTGGGCTACGAAAAAGAGCGCCGATTGAGCTGTACTTCAGATGTCGGATACGACACACTTACGATTTCTTGGGCCTGAGGATGGCGGTTGAGATATCATTGGGACCAGGTTGTGGTGCTGCGCCGCTGGGATCAGCCATAGGTAGATAGGATAAGTTTAAAAGATATGAAAGAAATGTGCTGAGCACGAGTTTATGAGAGATGAAGAGAGGGACGCGCGTTCAGACGTGGGTCTGACAAACACAGCCAATCACACGTGGTCCGTTCCGGGCCTGACGCGTCCTTCCCGTTCCTTCTTCCACTTTCTACATCGTTCAGTGGGCGTTGTATTCTTTTGTCTCTGCCACGCCGGGTAACCATTATGAATACAATACGTGGAATTACAAACAAAAAAATACAATTACATCTCCTCGTTATCAAAATCCAGTTCCTCGACGGGGTAATCACCTACTTTCACCTTATTGGGGTGTACAAACACTCCATACTTCGGTCGACACGAAAAATAACGTTCTCCTTGTACGCTAGAACAATGTTAATTGACAGGGCTGGCATGAAATAGAGGAATTGTGCGTACGAGCCGTCGTTTTTGCCCATTGGCTCATCGTACTCGATTCCTACCCAAACGCCTTTACTGAATGTTGTAGATCCCACAAATCGCACTGTACCGCGCTTTTTAAGTCCAGGTTCCGTCGATTCTACTTCACACCGAGCGCCAACCACGATATCGGTAGGCACCTCGGTATGAACCGCCGTGTCTTCCTCTTTAGGCGCAAAGCGACCCATCTGATTGCGTTGCTTGTATGCGAGGACTGTGTCTGGAATATCGATATATCATTTGGTTCCATGTCAATAAATTTTCTGGTCTGCTTACCCCGTCTTTGAGCGTATTCTTCCTCTGTCAATTCGAATTTATCGACTTGGGTAACATCCGTCATCTGGCCCGTGAAAGACACCGATGGGTTCGTGTCCACTACCTGTCGGATACGTGACTTGTCGAACATTTCCATGAAATACATCGCACAGATAACTCACTCTGAGAACCTGGTAGTCTCTTACACCATAGAATCCAAGCTGTTTAGAATCGTCCGAAAGGGTAGCGACTACATTAGGGTCGCTTTCAGAGTTGAATAGGGAGATGATTTGGTTTGCAGAAGGTATTCCTGTAATGAGCTCGAGCTTGTCCTGCCATTATCGTGAGTCCGTCAAAGTAATCATCCTTTCTTTTCGAATCCAACCTTCAGCCTCTGGATGGTAATATGGAGCTCTAATCGACGCTCTGAATGCGTGTCCGGAGAGATAACGAAAAGGCGAACAATTCCTGACATTTCTGGTTGGGTATAATATACTGAATGTGGGAGACGGAAGAGCGATCTTATCTTTTTCGCCTCCGAATTCCGACAGTCTTGCTTTCGTGATTACAACTTGAAACTCCCTGGTTCCACCTCAAAAAAAAGCGAGGACTCTTTCGCTAACGTTGTGCGACCCCTGCAGGACTCTTTGACTACTCTTCATATTTTCTGAGCACACAATATTGAATTGAAGGAAAGAAGGCTTTAAGAGTTGTTGAAAACGACATGCCGTCTCATGGTACGGAATAGTTTCAATATATCTAGAACATATCCATTGAACTCATTCTACCTTAGCACTGGCATAGAAGCCTCGTGCTACAGCAGCCAAGCCACTAAAGAGGTGGTCTACACCCAAATTCAATGTGATCTCTACAAGATGGAAAAAAATACGGCCGCCCTCAAAAAACTGCACAACTCACTCTCCGTTATCGCACGCCTTCCTCCAGAACTCACAGCGATAATCTTCAAGTGGAACATGTCTATGCAACGGGAGGGTTACTCCACTCCTTGGCTTCGGGTCACAAATGTCTGCTCCGAATGGCGTCGTATTGCCTTACAATGCCCAGCCTTGTGGACCTTTTGTCGTTGTAATTCCACGGCCTGGCTTGCGAAAACTATAACTCGTTCTGGAGCATTGCCCCTATATGTGGAATTATATATGAGCTATGATTGGAGAATCGGAGGTCTCGAACAGGTGCTAGGGGAGATTCACCGAGTTCGAGAGATGAAAATCACCGCTTCGCATATCAGTTCTTGGAAAAGCTGGAATAGCATTAGTAAAGCCTTAGCTAAGGCAAGAGCCACGCCCCTTCTCGAAACTTTGGAAGTGAAATGTGAAGCACCGCATAACGACATTACTCTCCCAAGTTGTCTATTCGACGAGACTGCACCACTCCTTCGATCCCTCTCCCTCTCCGGCTGCGGCATCGGCCGTAACGCATTTGTTTTGGGCAACATAAAGAATCTTTCTTTGTCTAACTTAACGCCTGGGTTATCTTTTGGCAAACTCTTGAAATTGCTCAAGAAAACACCAAATCTCGAAAGCCTTCGGCTGGGGTATGCCTGTGTATCGTAACCGATCCCTTCATCGTCCGTATGTAACGCAGTGCAACTTTCACGCCTGCAGGTCATGGAGATAAAGGGTTCTATGTACGCCATGATTCTTTTACATATAAGACATCCCACGTCTGCGCACGTCTCTCTCTCGCCTCCTCTACGCAACAATGATGACATCCTTGTCTTATGCACAATGCTTACAGCTAGGATCCAACCTGTACGACTGGAGCTCGGCGGGCATGATAGTTATGCTAGAATCCAACCTGTGGATTTCGGCGGGCGCGATTGCTATGCTAGTCTCTGGACGCAAAGTATCACCCCAGAGCTATCACCAGGGACACTGCCGAACATTTGTGTCACTGCAATACCAAGACATATGATCCACGACCATGCACTCATGCGTTGTATGCGCGAGGCTCTACTATCACCAGCCATACATACGTTGGCTGTTCTTGATCTTCCTGACCTTTGTACTAAAGAAGTATGGCTTAAATCCTTTAATGACCTAGATTCACTATCCACCATTCACGTCAAGAGCGGAACGTTCAGCGCATTCATCGAGGCGTTGCAAGAAACATATCCTGTCAAAGTGGAAGGGGAAGGAAAACATGGGAAAAAACGCGTTCGATCGAGTTTTAAGGGTCTCCAGACATTAGTGATTGAAGGGTGGACATTCGATTTGAAAAAAATCAATAAACTCGTTGGGTGCCTTCAGGAGCGTCGTCGCCGCCGTGGGTCAAAACTGTTAAAGTTTCATATGTTGAAGGGCATATTCATGGGGCAGTCGAGTTCTAGCGAAGCCGCTGAAAAACTGCGGGGAGCTGTGAAGGAGGTTATTTGGGACGTTTGGGACGGTCATTGACGACGTTGTGGCATCGAATGCGGGCTCGAGCTGTCGAATTTAAAAAATAAAAAAAAAACCCTGTTGAGAAATCTGCCGCGCTGGAATGATAGGTCTAGTTTTTATTGGACTCAAGGTGATGAAGAGGTGCATCTCGAGAACTCTCTATTTTGGATAGATGCAAACCCGCTTCGGTTAAAATATATTTCCCACCAGAAATAAATGTGGCCATGCGAATATAGGCAAATACTGGCGTATACCTTATGCGCGACTACAGTGACGAGTTGACGTGGTACTCAATGTGACTCAATCCATTCGCACGAGCTACCCGGGAAGACAAGCGCCTAATTCTAATCTATCGTCGTCGTTGCAACTTATGTGGAGCCGTTGATCAATGTCTTGAACCGTCACAGTGACCCTGCCTCTGACTGGCGGCAGAGGTATCTTTCTTGGGATCCCCTGTATCATTGGCTAGTTCCTGAGCCGGGAAATAATCTCTAGAGAGTTTGTTGACAAAGGTTGACAGCTCGATGAAAGAAGAGGCAAATGACATTAATATTTTTCAGTATGTACATATCGGATTCCCGCCATTGTCGGATTACAAACATCAGCTTGGACTGCGCTTGGCTAACTCGAGAAGGTACATATGTACTTACCCCCAATCAGACTTTCTCGAGATTATCAGTTTAACATGTCTAAAGGACTCGACGTCTCTTCTAATCGCTTCACGACCACTTTCCCGAAAAGCGCATGATGCTAATCTTCTCCTGATGAAGGTCGATTCTTCTCAAGCACTGTGGCTTCCCCACTTCTGAAGAAAGCTACGTACAGAGACAGCTCTGGAAGGACGTCTCGGGAAGATTTATTCTGGTCTGATGTGATGGTGGACTTCGTGTGATGTCAAGCCACAGCCCTGAGCCAGGGCGCACATAGATCAGGGGCCAGATGATCAAACCGGCCCGAAGCTCTTCAACAACTCCATCATCACCACATCACAGACCTGGGACCAAAGACAGCGTTTCCGACTCTCTCTTAATACAGAGGACCTTATGCGCCTCGTTCTGTCGATGCTGATCGGTAATGACATGATCCCAACAAGTTCATTACCGGATGCAGAATAGATTGAGGGCATAAGTATACGAGCTAGCCGACACATGTCGTCCATGGAAACAGAAGTCCCCTGAACTTAGTTATCTATTTCCTGCTTCGCTTGCTACATTGACGCCCTTTCTTCTGACGGCGTCGGGCTATAGGTTTAGCTCGGGCGGGACTCGTTCTCTACAAGCCGCATCGTCTCTCTCTCATTGAGCTACTCCTCTTGGATGTACCAGGCCTCAGGCCGTTTAACACGCTTCTGGGTTTGGTTCCCACTCATCACCTTGCTTTTATCTTTCGCCCAACATTCTCTTGCTCAATACAACGTCACCGTCCTCCCAACTGCCTCCGAAGTCGATTACACTCCATTCCTTTGCAATATATCCACTACCTATCCTGCAGAGCAATGTGAAGGCGCATGGTGAGTGTTAACTAGCTTTCAGAGCTCCGAAGCCGGCTTCTCAGATAGTTTGGCAAAAAACAAAAAAGGCAAGTCATTGACCTGAATGGTACATCGCTCGTTTCCACCAATGGGCCGGCTCCCGGGTCTATCGTACCACAGATGTTCTTGCAGTTTCGAGGTGGGTGTGCTCCCCTTCCAAGGAGAATTCGATGCTTATTGTATCGAAGCCTCGGCATTCTACCTCTCGACCTCTGCTTTTTCAAATGCCACCACAAATATTACTGTATCGAATAACGGCACAGTCCTAGCGGCCGTTTTTAATTCTTCCGTTGGGATGGTGTCTATTCTAAATCTCCACGAGGCCGTAATATCTACGGTAGCTATCGGTTTCGTTGCGGATGCGTTGCCGACTCGACTGGACATTGGCGATATTATCTTGACTGTGACTGGGAATCCGTATGTGAAATTCGACGCATTGGAATATAACTAACCATTAATCTACGGGCCTTCAGAGTGACATCTTTATTCCTGCCTTCAATGACACTTCCAGCATCTGCTACCCTACCTACCTTTGGAACCTCATCTCCATCCACCTCGACTACAACTGTTAGCGGTTCTTCCGACAACCGGACACTGGTTGCAGAAGCTATTGGTATTACATTAGGGCTATCATTGGGGCTGACCGTCGTCGCAGTGCTCGGGTATTTGTGTTGGCGACGAAGGCGAAGACGGCGCCCGCCGGGAGACAGTGATAGCGAGGCTTCTCCGCCCAGGGAATCTGAGTGGTATCCTTCTTCACATTCACGGACTATGGTGGTAGGATCGAGTCGGACACGGCCATTCAATAGCATGGCTCCCGCTCAGAATACAAGCGAGAAGAGGTGGTGGTCCTAAGGATTGTTTCTTGATCGTGTGGCTTCGGGGCCTCGGCTTAATCTAAGATCATTCGCTTCGCCATAAATACTTCAACAATTCCCAGCTCTTTTTGCCCTTCGCTCATCTGAAGTATACTGTATTTCATTTGTATATCCTCGTATCTCTGACACTAAATATCGAACACTAAGTGTACCTTCACATACTGTACTACTACTGCCCATGCCATACTGCCTCCCACTCTTTGGATGTCCTCTCTAACATAACATACTGCATTTATTTTTGGTTGAATCAGTAATACTAGTTTGACTGACGATCTTCAGAAGATCATCTCAAGGATTGGTATGTATCCCCAATGGATACACACTTCGCTAACTACAGTGATAGGTCCAGGAGATGCGCATCATCAAAGTGAATGTTATCATGTGTTGGGATGCACCATAGAAGCGCGATGTGTTGCACCACGTATACATACCACCGTCAAGGGATTGGCAGAGCATAATCGACATCGCTCCATCACTGACAACATACAAAGTATATTTATCGGGGATACTCCAGGTCCCAAGAGACTATAAGGCTCAACAGGGCACCCAACAACAAAAGGCCCTGAAGAATTCTACACAGAGACGCAGACGCCGCGAGAGGGAAGAGTAAATAATGGGCCTATGCATATACATAATTGACCGGGAAGTAAGGGCAAGGAGAAGAATGGTACACGCCACTAGCCACATACGACCGTATTAGGACTGGTAGGGAAAGGGTTCATGTGAGGCGGCGATTAAATAAAACAACGTGCGGCCATAAGAGAAAGCGTGCGTGGACGAAATGGTGGCGTGAGAGGTGATGATGATATCTGGTATAGCGTATACGAGCAATGGGGGGATTCGGGACGATATTTGAAAACCCTTGAGGTGGGAAAAGGGTACGAAGTGACGCGGGAGAAGGGTGCGGGTATACGGGAATAGAAAAGAACACCAGACCAAGGCAGGTGGCGCGGAAGTAAGATGACAGATTGAGAGGAACTATGCAAGGAGACTTTTTGGGAATGATAAATAAGGCAAGCCATGAGAGAACTGGGAGATCAGGCAGATGAGAATCCAAAAGTAGTGAACAACAGAAGATCGTCAGCTTCGTCAACGTCGTCATTGCAACGACAACCGTTCATTAAATCCCTCCATACGCATCCTCGTTGTCAATGATGGATGGGGTGGCTCGGCCCGCAGCGACTGAAGGCGCACCCGCGACGAGAGCGGGAGTGGCATTGTCCTGGTAATGGGCCTGGTATTCCTGAGACGAATAAGGGTGGAATTGCTGCGACGGCTGGATGACGGCAGGGGCATCTGTAGAGTATGCATACGAACCATATGCCTCGGGGTTGTAAGAATTCTGAGGTTGGGGCTCGGAACTGTAGGCACCATTGATTGCGTCGTCCGAGGTGGGTTCATACACGCCGTATGTGTAAGCTTGACGCTCCTGAAGGCCACCTCCACTGCCAGTAGCGCCGTAAGCAGTACCAGCGCTAGCACCATAGGCAGCTGTGCTTTCGGCAGAATATGTGACGTCGCTATAGGGGGCTTCGTTGCCATAAGCATAGGCACCTTGTCCAGCCATGTTGGGACCGCTGGCGATAGAGGGGGCGATACTACCACGGAAAGCAGCATTAGGAGGAGGAGTGGGTTCGAAAGGGTTGTCGTTGAAGCCACTCCGGGTCTGCGTCATGTTCGGCTGGGCGAAGTTTTCGGGACTGAAGTCATCGTCGATAACACGGTTACGGCGCCAGCGACGCTATAATTAAGTCAGTACAATGGCAGGGATGCATTCAAAGGTATGAACACACAAGGAAGAATGCGATGATCATGCAGATGGCAACAATGCCGGCAATTCCTCCTGCAACACTCCCAACGATAGCTCCAGTGCTGAGTCCACCCGTAGCGACAGCAGTAGTGCTGGGGGTGGAACTAGTCAATGCGATGCCCGCGGATGTGAACGTAGCAGCCGAGGACTCTGTTTGGGTAACGGCAGCGGCAGTCAAAGTGACAGGCTAAAGATGACAAGATGAAGTAAAGTTAGCTGTACTAAGGTAACGGATGCTCACGGCAACTGAAGTACTCTTGGAAGTCGTCGTAGAAGTAGATGTCGACGTGGAGGTGCTGGAGCTGGAGCTAGAGCTGGAGGTCGTCGACGTGGATGTGGAAGTCGATTCCGTCGTCGACGTAGACGTAGACGTAATCTCTGGCTGTTCTGTAGTAGAAGTTGCCGTGGTCCTTTGACGAGTCGATGTTGTAAAAGTAGTGGACGCTGGGGGTTCTACGGTCGTTGAAGTGCTGAAATTGTTCTGGTGGCCCTGAGTAGTCGAGGTAGTAACGACCGACGGCTGATTGTTATTGGGGTCATTGGTAGAAGTCGCTGTGCACCAAAAGATTCTTAGACGCCTTCAAGATGGAAATCGAAGTACTTACGCGTAGTTTCAGTGGTAGTGGGGTCTGGGCTGAATACGGATGAGAAAAAACTTTCAATTTTATCTTGGCGGGCTTTCAGTTGACGACGACGGTGTGCGGGTGAGCGATTGTGGTGGAGAGTCATGATTTTTTGCAAACGAAGGTGGGTGTATGAAAGAACGTGGGGGGGTCGCAGAGCGGACGGTGTCGGCGAGCCGAAGAGAAGAATAACGTATACGAGAACAACAACAACGCGGAGGGGTGGAGCACGAATTGGAAAACCGCCTGGGAACGATATGATGAATGATCAACCTCACGTGGAAACACTTATTATAACCCCTGGAGACTCAGGGTTACACCCGTTGCTTTTCACCGGAATATGTGTGATAAAGAATTGATAAGTACGTGTGGGAGTGCTTACAGCGCGAGCCAATGTATAATGCCGTGGTTTCAATGAATAGTTTTGAATACAATTCGAGAGGTCCTCCGGTCTGCTGAGGCCGCCTGACCCCTTAGCAACGCCCCCATGCGATCAATTCTCAACTCCTAGCTTGAGAGAGGTTACATACCTATATGAATCCATGCGCCACTGAAAGACCCGCTTCCTGTCACGATAACATGCACATTACCGTATACGGTTTGAATTCATTTGACCATTCTTCGACTGACTTGTTTCAACTTAATCACACACAAAACTTCGAGCAAATCATTTCAAATGTTCACGGCAGCGAGTGATTTGTAATGATGAATTGCCTTGAATAGTCATGAATAGGAATTATCAGTGAAGGATCAGCCAGGAATTGAGAAGTTCAGAAGCTTGGTTGAGGAGGAGCAAGTACAACGCCCACGCGAGCTTGTTTGGGAAATAAATCACGTAAACAATGGGATTTTCCCAACGGCCAGAGCTGCTTGTCAAGTTGCCACAGCTTGTTTTCCGTCTCTGCTTTCTTGTCCTGCTCTCGCGCTCCTTCTTCCCTTTTTCTTGGATTTACTAACACTTCACGACATTTAACGACCTCCGGTTGCTTTCACAGACGTGTTTTGTCGCGTCTCGCCATGGCTCAAGCTTTATTCGACGAACACCCTCTAGAACAGTATCTACGCAGTCAGTATATAAAATCTACCTTCCTTTAATCACTCTCAACCACTTAACAGATGCAGGTGAAGGTCACAACGTAGTTCCGGGGAGCACTGCTGAGCTCGAATCCGAACTTGATCCCTGGTGGGGTATGAACCCGGGGGAGGATGAAGATCATTCCTATCCGGAATGGCGTCCTCCATTTATGATAAAAGCCGCAGAGGTGAGAGGGGCAAGAGGGGTCCTCGCATTTGGCACTCAACACTTTGTTACAGGTCATGATGGCTGTAATATCGGCATTGGATCTTCCGAACATTTCCAAACACTCGAGCCCTTTCGTCGAACAGTTCAAATATGATGTCATATCTTCCTCCCTTCTTGCTGTCTCTCTGCCCTCCACATATGCACGGACGCCGCGATCACCGCTTCCTGGACTTCCGGGACAACTGAATCACAGTCGAACATCAAGCATATCAACACACCAGAATACCCCCACGCCCCCACCAGTCGCATCACCAGACTCATCCTATTTGATACCCTCTTCTGCACTTGTCGCATTTGCACTTTCTTTTCATGCCGGAAACATTCTCCTAGCCATTGCATCTCTCGGAATTACTGTATATACTTTTAACGCCCATGAGACTCCCAGAGTTGATATGTCATCCGTGTGTTTATAACCTCCTGCTTGACTGTTTTATAAGCTCAAGGTTTTTTTAGACCTTAGACTCCCTTAACGACCTGATAGCGTCCAGTAACGAATGGGAAACAGTTGTCCAAACGGCCCTCGATGTTCTCGACAGCGATGAGCAGAAGTCAGTACCATCGCACTCGATCTGTCTTTAAATACTGACTTCCTCTTCCATAGCTCAACAACGTATGGTGCCGCTACACCACCCTCACCTTCCTCTCTTTGCGTTGCTCTTCATTCGTCGTTACTCACCACCCAAACTCAATGCGACAATGTTCGTCAGCTATTTTCAGCACTAACGCTGCCCTCGGAAGTCTCCCAACTATCTGAGATGTATGCACCACCCTCGCCAGTGTCGTCTTCTTTCTTTCAAGATGGTCATGCGAGGCCCCTTTCTCTCCCCTCTCGGCGACGAACTCTATCTATGCCGGCTGACCGACTATTTCCTAAGGAAGCCAAACGTCAAACCTGGAATGGGACATACTCCAGGCTTGGTCAATTAGGCAGCCCAGATTTCAAACAGCGCGTGAAACGGAGATCTGACCTCTCTTCATTACTCCAAGCATCTACCAGCAATACCTCGACGAGTACTAGCGCACCTACCACGCCAGCGCCACCATCGCTACCCTACGTGAACGAGGAGTCGGACACCGAGTACGAAGATGCCCAAGAACAAGTACCTCATAGTGCTGATGAGGCGTCAACATTTGGGGCAGCTGCCTTGGCTATGCACCGGAAGCATATGACTGCCGGAATGGAAGCGTTTAGGCTACCCCCAGCTGGCTACTTCAGCCCAGTTGCCTCTCCTCGGCTCAGCCCACTCACTCCACGTACGCCTCCTACGACTACGTACGCTTCAGGGTCGCGTTTCACGCCTATACAAGCCGCTCGGCATCCACTGTCGCTTTCGGCACTCCACCATGCCCTGCAAAGTGCACTGGCGTCTAAACGTTTTGCGTGTTCACATCTTCTCGCGCTGCGCTTTGCGGACGAGGAGGACGATGGTTACTGGGAGGATGTACGCAGTGTGATGGGGCTGTTGACGTCCACACTCGTAGACGCATCGTCGAGGCTTTCTGAAGCCCTCGTTGAGGTTGAGCAACAAAAATTGCGAGATCAGAATCCCACTCCATCATTGTTAAAGAGCTTGCCTGCTTCTGAGGCTGGCGATAAGAGCATGGACAGCCTTATGAGCATGTCACCGCCGCCACGAAGCAGGAGAAAGATTAGCATCTCGTTTGCGCCGCTCCCAAGCAATATGTCGAGATTTGCAGCACACGTGGAGGCGATCACTTCAGCCTTGAATGATGCAAAGGAAAATCTACAGGAGTGTGTTTCGACTCTACGACAGGAGGAAACTCAGGCCTCAGCTCCTGAACAGCGGCGATCGCGGCGCGTATCTACTTCGTCCTCTGTCGATCCTCCATCAATACCGCCCGCTCTTGAAGCCTACGAACGTTTGCGTCGAGAATTGGGTTTGGCCCTACGGGAATGCGAGCGCGGGAGGGAGCGCTTGCTTGATGTCGTGTACCCTTCTGACCCGTACGCAGAGGAAGACGACTATTCGGGCGACGATGTCCCTGCTCTAGGGCACGATGGCAGTGACGAGTCGGACAAGCCCGACCCCGCGTTCCCATTCGATATTGATGTCGAGCCGGAGAGTCCACCTGCTGGATACGCGGTGGTTGCCCTTGAGGGTGTTGAGGGCGGAGTACTAGACGATGCAACCTCGCACTTATTGCTTTCGGCGTCCACCCAGCACTTGCCGCCGCCAGGGATTGAGCAGGTGTTCGAGGCAGATTCTGGCAGCGTAGGGATGTTCACGAGGGAGAGGTCCAAGTTGACAAGGGAGGAAAGGATAAAGCTTGCGAAGGCTAGGAGGGAAAGTGGAGGGGGGGTACTGGGACTGGGCCTTCCTTCATCAGCAGAAGAGACGAAAAGGGAGGTGGAAAAGTGGGGTCCTGGGGGCGAAGTTGTGCAGGAACTCAAAGATGTTATCTGGAAGGTGGGAGAGAGGCGGCGGCGGATGGCGGACGCTACTCTGGCGCCTTTACCGAGTGCAGCACCGTCAGGTGATGTTGTCCAGCTGGATGGGGACCTGACTTGACGTTCTTCACCTCAGTCTCTCGTGCTGGATTTGTCAAATATGCCAAATACCACACGCTCATTTCTACCATTATTGATATGCTACCCTTATTAAACATTGATGTACCAATGTAATTGATTAATCGTCTTTAGTACATACATAAGTGGAACAAGTGGAAGACGAGGAGAGGTCGATGTTTTGTTTATATCGGTCGATTCCGAGTGACCTTGATCCCATCTCAACCAGAAATTTTGCAGAAGAACCCTTGTGGAACACTAACCAACTTGGGCTCCCTTTCTATTTTCTTTTGTCAACCAAGTACCTTAGATAATCGGTACTCAGTAAATCTAGGACAACTCATCGGCGGGCCCAAGATTAAGCCCCATCTCGGCGTGTAAAATCCGTAACAACCTCGTGGGTCGCAATCACGTTGCACTTACGCAGCTCTAGCAATTCTCATTCCTGTGGTATAAATCCGGGCCTTTCTAGTCTATTCTGAGCTTGTGCGGACGCATACCATTCACTCTGGATATCACCATGATGTTCATTTGAGAAAACAATATGGTGCTTGCATTTTTTCTATTCGATGCGTCCTTCTCGCGATGTGAAGCGCTCTCAAGACCATATGATCAATTTCAAACGTAATGGGCGTATCTAAACACCTCTTTGGCTGAGATATTTCCTTTGAACGAGAAAAAGGTTACCGAGCATATGGATTCCTTGACGCAGCTGCACGAAACTTATGCCCAGCGGGAATTTACGTCTGATCCTACCTCTGCTTCATTCCTTCCCAGTGCTTGGGTATCAACTAGTCCTCCTCAGGAATACACTCCGGAACGCAAAATGAACTGGTATTGTCTTTGAAATGATGACAAGGCCTGTGACGCCCACAAAACCTAACTAACCAATTGCCGCCACAATTCAGAGAAGTGCGCCAATACTTAATTGGGTTTCTTGGTAACTTACAGAGCGGCCCCGCCCGGGCGTGGTATATCTAGTCATAGGATGTACCTTTCTTAGTGAGAAAATGGAATATCACCCACAAATCGTCATTACGACCATCGTAGCCATCCTCTTCGCTGTCTTCCATGGTGTTCACAGACTATTTTTCCACCCACTGGCCTCTTTTCCTGGACCCAGGCTTGCAGCACTGACAATGTGGTACAAAGCCTACTTCGATATCGTCATGGACGGCAGCTGGGCTCAGTACCTTGAAACCCTGCATTCTACTTATGGTGAGACGATGCTGTCGTCGCTTCAGCAGTTCAATGAGCTCATGAAACAATTCCAGGGCCTGTTGTCAGGGTAGCGCCAAATGAAGTCGGTGATCATCCTGCATTGAGCCGCTAATAATGACTGATCATGGTAGCTTCATTTCAACACCCCCGAAGCTTACGCCGAGATATATGGGATGGGGACTCAGTTTACGAAACATACGCATTTTTACAGCTGTTTCTCGACAGATCAGTCCGTATTCTGTCTAGCAGACCCGCACGAGGCGACGCAAAGGAGAAATCTCATTGGCCCATTCTTTTCCCGAAGAGCCATTCTGAAACTTGAGGGAGTTATTCAGGCTCAAGTGAGTAGAATCAAACCTACATTTTCACCGTCATATATCTTCGTGAGTCGGCAGATCGAAAACCTCATCGCCCGATTACTTGAATACCAGCCAAAGGAAACGGCCAATCTGGACTTTGCCTTCCGAGCTATGAGTTTAGATGTTATCACCGCCTATTGTTTCGGCCTCAAGGGCAGTTTGACTGTGTCCAAACACTTTCAAAATGACGTTCTCCTTGCAATGGACGCCACTTTGCCGATGATATGGGTCTTCAAATACTTCCCACTAATAAAGCACTTTCTTCTCAATGTCCCCGAGTGGACTGCCGCCTATTTGAAGCCTGGCACGGTTGGTATACTCCAGCAGCGTGGACAAATGGGTGCACAGATCGATGGCTTACTCAAGGACCCCTCTACTCTGGATACCCTCGAACACGAGACGATATATCACCACTTTCTCAATTCGGAGTCCAGGGACCAGCGCATGCCATCACTATCTCGCACTTGGCTCCTCGACGAAGGGTTATATCTACGTTTTGCCGGAAGCGATACGGTCGGGAATGTCTGCACGGTCGGGACCTATCACATTTTGACAAACCCGGCGGTCCATTCAAAGCTACTAAATGAATTACGCCAAGTTTGGCCAGATATGGATTCCCCAGTCGGCTACGAAGTTTTGGAGAAGTTACCTTTTTTAGTGAGTTTATTTTCGTATCAGGGAACTTGCAGATCCCTGACTCTGAGACTAGACTGCCGTCATCAAAGAGTCCCTTAGGATGGCACATGGTGTGGTAACACCACTACCGAGGGTTGTTGGACCCATCGACTCAGAAATATCGGGGATAGTTGTTCCTGCTGGAGTGAGTTAAGGTTGAAAATGCTCGATTCGGACACTGATTCCCCCATGCTAGACTGTGGTGTCTATGGGTGCTACATTGCTACACCACAATCCAGGAATCTTTGTAGATCCCCTGGCCTTTTCCCCAGAACGCTGGCTTCAGAAAGATTCACAGGAGCTAGAAAAGTACCTTGTGGCATTCTCCAAGGGCCCAAGAAGTTGCCTAGGGATCAAGTGAGTAATTTTTTGCGCCTTTCTCACCATAAAAAAGTTGACATTTGGTAGTCTTGCCTGGTGCGAGCTTTACATGATCTTCGGCAACATATTTCGCAGGCTGGCACTCGAGGTCAAGGATCCCTCGTAAGTGAAATAGTCCTCTCGCGCATGTTTGAAATTCATACCAGTATCGAAGGGTCGATAATGTCAACTTCAAGGAATACTTCATACCTGTACGTCGAGGAAAGCACCTCGAAGCATTTATCCGGGCAAGAGACTGTTGATACGGACAATTTCTCTTCATTCCATGCATTATAATTCCAATCTGTAGTGATGAACTGTTGTACAACTATTGGTTTTAAATACTACTGCACTGAAACTTTCGATGTAGAGTAGACGATAGGGACGATAGGGACAAGACAAACCTGAAGCTGTGGCGCATGTGCGATCTGTGAACGTGCCTGAGAACTTATTTAAATCGCGCAATTGATTTCCGTGAGAAGAGAGCGAAGAAGCATTGACGAAACCGAAGAAGTGCCATCTGTACAGTGCAAGCCAAGCAGTGTAGGAAGGGGACCAGGGTATAGTTATATGGGCTTGATTCTATAGGTCTGCATGAGCTTGAAAATGGAATGAATATGAACAGGATCCCACACCTCAGCTGTGCCTATAGCTCATCGCCGCCTCTCTTCGAGCGCGCTTCCACTTTCTGCACATCGACCCTGCCGACGCCATTCTCCTTACTCAATTTCTCAACTACATCTTTGCTGACGTTCTCCCACTCGAATTTCGGAACGCTGAAGACTTGGACATCTTGCAACTGGCCAACTTGTCCGACGTACGCGATCGCCGGGTGAACCAGTGCGAGTTGTGCAGGCTCGCTGAAGAACGGTGAGCTAGATGCCAGCGTGACAGTAAGATATGTGTTCAAATCATAGTTCAAGTTCAGAGCCATGGTCGATGTTGAGGAACGGTATCAAGTCGGTTTCAAGAGATGTCGACGTCGATAAGATGATGGTTTGATCGACCTCTTGATCCGCCAAGCCTTTCCAGTTAGCGGCGTAACTACCTCGTAACTGTGCACTATAACCACAACACCTCTCATGGCGCCTTCGACATCATCGGCGAAACCTCTTGCATCCCAAGTGGGCGGACACGCAGGCGTGCTTGGGACGGAAGATGGGTTGCTCGTGATCAAGCCAGCGCTTCCTCTGGAACTGCAATTCTACCAGGCACTACAGCAAAATGAGGAGCTAGAGCCTTTGCGCCCATTTATACCCCATTTTATTGGAACGCTCACACTCCAAGGCGAGATAGATGAGAAAAAGTCCGCAGAAGAGGGCACCATCAGTGTGAGGCCTGTTGACACGTCCCAGAAAGATGAGTACTTGCGGATGTGCTCATTTTATCACTTGTAAACTTATTTTGCTCTTTCCTTTTTCTGTTTGCTTTCGCTCCTTTCACTATAAACACAGTCCATCGTCCTGGAAAACATCTCCCATTCCTTCCTCAAACCCAACATTCTCGATGTCAAGCTTGGTACTGTGCTTTACGATGAAACAGCCTCGGCTGAGAAAGTTGAACGAATGATCAACACTGCAAAGAATACTACGTCTCTTGAATCGGGGATAAGATTGACAGGGTTCCAGGTAAGTAATGCGCCCTTTTCGTGTGTCGTGTGCGTTCACTCGTCATCTGATAAGCAAACGCTTCATGATAGGTCTTCGATAATGTGACATCGCAGGCTGTAAATACACCGAAGTCTTATGGGAAGTCTATCAAAGTCGCAGATCTTCCCAATGGAATATCTAGATTCTTCCCCGTTGGGTTGTCGCGCACCCAAGAAGAGATCCCGTCGAGTTCATCGACGAGTGGCCTGCCTTTGTCAACCCTTTTGCCCATTCTTCATGGGCTACGAGAGGATATTGCAGATATCAGAGAAGCCTTTTCTGAGCTCGAGATACGGATAGTAGGAGGAAGCTTGTTAATAGTATATGAAGCGGATTGGGAACGCGCTGCAGAGGGTCTGGAGAGATTTGGGGAAGACGAAGATGAAGAGGACGAGGACGATGAAGACGAGGACGAGGACGGTCCTGGGCGTCCAGGGCCTCCTTTCGCCGTGAAACTGATAGATTTTGCTCATACTCGACTGACGCCAGGGCAAGGGCCCGACGAAGGGGTTCTGTTGGGGATGGATACTGTTCTGAAGTTGATTGACGGGCGCATTGCACAGCTTGAGCTTGAGCAGGGAGAAGTGGAGACGAAGTAGAGAATACGTCGTATTATTGATCATCTATTGAAATCATCTACAGCATCTGCGTGGCGCACTTTATAGGGAGAAACGGTCCGAATGCCTGACATACCGAACTCTTTCTTCAGTCGCCCACTTTTGGATGCGAGTCGTGTTGTCGAATCACTTTATATCCAAACGGCTTGGGCTAAGTTTATCAATTAGAAATGGAATGCACCTGGTACAAAACAAGTAGATGAATATTTAAAAACAGCGCTGGAATAGTGTGAGAGCCGATTGAAGGTACCGGTAACGGTTTTGTGTCCTCGAGGCCAGTCCAAGCACGAACGTGATATTTTCAAATCAGACCGTGCCGTAAGGTTGAGATGTCCATCGAGAGGAGAGCTGGCTTGTTATTTTTGTTTAGAAATTAGTTATAAAAATTAAATGGTGAGATTTGGAGCTAGAAGATGTTAGAAGGTATGTTGTGTGTAGTATATGTTTTTAACGAGGCTGGTGAAAGAAAAAGTCGCCGCGCGGTCCGGGTTCCACGTTTGAGGCGACCCTGAAGTTCCGTCCGTAAAAGGCAACTCCGTAGGTCACGCCCCACCCCAATGAACGCGCCGACAAAACCTCCAGGTAGCTAGTTCCGAGGAGGACAGGCTATATAGCAAACCACATATACCATCCCCACGCCCCCGCACTCTTGTCGTGCACCATGTCTGACGGTTCCAGGTAATCTGTTCTGCCTACACATGCCACTGCTCTGCTAAGCTTAGCTAACAAATGGCTCAGGTTGCGACAATCGTGGTCGACTGCGCTTAACGATGCTGAAACCCATTTTCGTCAACTCCTTTCGTCGCCCTCGAATGAGTGGAGAAGAGTCACCAACAGTGGCGACGGTTCGACAAATAAGAAGGGAAAGGCGAGGGCGTCGGCTATTCCAGAGCTCACTGACGTAGTGGTTCATCGCAAACCTAGCAAGACCGGCGACGACATTTATAGATTGGTGTTGGACATGCCCATTAGCGAAGAACTCGTGTCCCTAGAACCTTGGAAAGCCGTATTAACGACGCCTGAACTGAGACAGGAATGGGATCCTGCAGTCGAAGAGGCACACTTACTCGAAGTGTTTGACCATACAACGCGAATTGCCAAGACCAATTTTACGCTGGGATGGCCAGCAAAGTGAGTTGATGTAAAATATTCATTGAGTTTCGCCTCTAACCCGATCGAAGCCCTCGGGATGCCGTCACAATATCCCGCACATATCATGATGCCACGACTGTAATTGACATTACTACCTCTCTGCCTCGTTCCCAAGACGAACCTGCATACTTAAGACCCTCCCCTCCATTTGTCCGATCGCACATACCTTGTAAGTATTTCTATCTTACCGGCCTCGTCCTCTACATAACATGATTCTGCAGTGCTCGCATGGTGCATACAGCACATACAACCACAGTCCGTCCCTAACCCTCCCAATGACGCATCCAAGAAGAAGCCATCAACGGGTGGTAAAATGCGCATGACCTGCTTTTGGCAACACGACCTAAAATCCATGTGGGGATTTGGGACCTCGTCCAATCTCACACAACAGCTCGCCACCATGACATTAGGTCTCTTAAAGACCGTCCTGAAACGTGGAAATCATGTTCCTAAGCTTTCAGGGTATGGAATCGGGGTCAGCATTGAACGCCTAAGATTCCAAGTTGATCGTGAAGCCTTTACTATTGACTACGCCATCATCCCCGACGAGGCCGCACCCACTGAAGGCATCCAGGGGATGGATGATGTGCATGCCTTACGCGAACATCGCCGCCTCACCCGCTCCATTGAATGTGTCCTTCCGTCATCGGAGGGTTGGGACGTACGAGTGACTACGAAGGCATCATCAGAGGAAGTTGAAAAGCTACCCTGGTCAGCACATGCTACTCGAAGCAATTCATCTGCGTCTATCTCGCAATCCCCGTCCGTTCCGCCAGACCAGATTGTACTTCGGCTATCCCATGCTCCTCTGATTGACGACCATTCCGTGCTGAAAGTCAGAGTGGTGATTGAGATTTCGGGCCCGTCTAGTGGACTTCGCTTGAATGGAGTACCACAAACTATTCAAGATATAGAAGATCGTGATCCGTCGTCATACTTCAAGTCACAACAGATCCTCCAGGACGTAGCCAGTGCCGTTGACTTCAGCTTCCAGTCGACTTCATCTTTGAGCACAGTCAATACTGGTTCATCAACCGATTCGGTGCAGACCCTGGTTCGCCCTTCACCTGAACGCTCCCCTGCTGCGGACAAGTCTGTCTTGTCAAGAGTACGCCGAAATTACATCTACTTTTCGTCTCTTTTACAGGAGCCGGAAGCTAAATGGAGACGAAGTGAGTGCGCCGACTATTTTCGACTCTAGTATTGATTTTGTTTTAGCAACCGATGGCCGTGGAGTATCCATCACTCAACTTGATTCAATCGACCCTACATTGGTGGTCTACCGAGCAGAGGCGACGTTTGTTGGCGTAGGATTATGGGACCTATTTGGCGCCGTCGTATCTCCTGGTGCCAAAATATATTGGGACAAGCAACACGAGGATGCAGTATTGTTGGAAGATGTCAATGAGCTTACTGAACTCTGGCATTACAAGACAAGACCAGCGTGGCCTGTCAAGTAAGGATCTATTCAATACCCCCGAATGAAGTGAAACTAATAACGTCTCTCATTTCATTTAGTGGACGTGATGCTGTCGTGCTAAAGACTGTATATAAGTCACCTACAGCGATTCATGTGTTCTCCTTCTCCGCCGAAGACCCCAACCTTTTCCCCACTATTCCTCCTGTTGAGCCTAATGTCATCCGCACGCAGGTCGATCTTCAGGGCTGGGCTATTGAGGCTCTGTCGCCAACGACAACGCTACTTACCTTGCTCGAGCAATCCGATCCTAAAGGATGGACTAACAAGACCTCCATACCGACGCAAATGATCAACTTACTGGCTGGCATTGGCGAATTTGCTATCAAATGTGGCGGGCCTCCCGTTGTGACGCGCCTTGCTGGTGCCAAAGCAAATGAACTTCGTTATGACCATGAACGTGCTAGCTTCCGGATAGAGTACGAAGCTTCCACCAGTCGAAGGGCATTAGCCACGAGCAATGCGCCTTCAGACGAGGAGTCTACGGCTTCCCCTGCAATTGAGTGTGAACTTCGTTGTGATATCGATACATGGGCACACTCGCTGGACATTGTCGTGGATCCACCACCGCAAACTATCACTTGTCTTCGTCGACATCGCCTGTCTGCTGAGGGTGGTGGTCTCTGGATTACGTTGACGCATGATGCGATGTTCGTTGACGATGATCGGTTGTTGGCGATTGTGCGACGGGCACCTGGCAAGGAGAAGGGTCTAGTGATGATCAATGGCGCCAAAGTTCCCGTCGACGTCGAGGAGCTCCCCGAAGCCGAGATCAAACTGCTCACGAAACAGAAGAGAGTGAAGCCACCGAGGATACCGCTTGATCAGCCGCCAGTGATGGGTGTCATACGACGGCGCAAAGCGGAGTGGGACGCGGACTCGGAAGGCAATAAAGGGATTGCGGTGAACACAAGCAATAGTGCCCTTAGTACTTGGGCGTCGGCGCCTCGGATCTCAAGCCCGCTGACAAGGTTTTTCAATTATGCTGTAGACCAGGCTACGACGACGACACAACAAGCGGTAGCAGCCATTTCCCCCGCTGTGGCTATGGGTAATGCGGCGTTGCCTTCATCCTCGAAGGCACCGATGCAATATGCTTTGGACGCCCTTGCTTGGACACAGGAGACACACGCGCATTTCCCTTCGACTGGCTGGGAGCTTGTGAGCGAGAAAGGCTTGCCTGTGCACAAGAAACTCGCTCCAGAGATCTGCTCAGTGATACCAGTCCACAAAGGCTTCAAAGTCATCGAGGGGGTGTCCGCCGAGGAGCTAGCCGCGGTAATCACCGAGCCCGAATGCCAAAGAAGATGGGACGACCGGTACGACTCGAGCTTCGTCCTAGAATCCTTCGGAGGTAAATCCCGAACCTCGTTCGTGGTGTCCAAGGCCGGGTTCCCATGGCGGGACCGCGGGTTCTACGTGGCCTCGGTCATGGCGCGTGCCTTTGCCCCACCGTCGATGTCACGGCGCAACACCTCCGCGGGAGAAGTAGCCGAGCAATCCAATGGTGCCCGAAACGCCGTGTTCTGCGTCTCCGCCTCGTTCAGCCCAGACTCGGTCTCGATGTTCTCTCCGGGAAAGTACAACTCCTACTCACTCCCTATTGGGCGCGTGTACCTCGACGCGTGGATCCTGGAGACGCTTGACCCGTATACGAAGGAGAATTACGCGATCCCGTCGACAAGGTGCACGAGGCTTGTCGCAGTGGACTTTGCAGGTGCGATACCGGCGGCGGTGAATACGATGATTAATGCTACGCTCCCCCGCGCGGTGTTAGCTGTTGAGGCGTATGTGAAGGCGATCAAGGCGCCGCATCCTGTTACACGGTTGCCTGCGCCTGGGCTGGTGATCACGGATAAGAAGTCTGAGGGGCATTTGGCGAGTACAGCGTGGAAATTGAGGAAGAGGGATGAGGTGAGGGTGTTGGTTAGTACAAGATATGAAGAGGAGAGTAGGGTGTATGTTGCGACAATACTCATTCCGCCGCATGGGTCCGCCTCACCGTCGGCTTCGCCTATTCCGTCGTCGTCCAAGGTTACTGTGGCAGAAACTCAAAATGGAGCCAATACGGACCGGACGCCGAGGTCCCCGCCTGCTCAGTTTGTCGAACCCTCCACGGAAACACTCAAACCCGACGTTGTTGTTTCGACAAGTCAAGATATACTACTAACACCCCGTCCATCGTCCAACCACACACCACCTCTACCTTCTTCATCGTCTTCGCTCCCAGGTCCTTCTTTGCCTCCGGGACTTCGCCAGCGCTCAGCCTCAGCTTCAAGCCCTCCCACCTCGTACATCCGCGGCCGCACGACGTCATCTGCGTTCACGCCGAAAGGCGAAGTGCGCGCGCCGGTGGATCTGCTGGTTGGGGAGATTGTGGTGGACTCAAAGTTGTACCCTGATGGATATGATGTGATGCTGAGGTCGCGGATGCGCACGATGTGGCGGACAGGGGCGCGCGGGGAGTATATCCCTTTGAGGGTCATACCCGAGGGAACCGCGACTCAGGACGCGACTATGACGACAGAGTCGGAAAATGTGCTTCCGTTGGGGTATACAATCTATACGATGCCGTCATCGCCTCTTCATTCGTCGGGGCTGAACGAAGGCGGAAGCCCGACAAGGCATTTGATGAGGCTTACGTTGCCGACGGCGCAGTATCAGGTGCAGGTGTCGACGGTGCAGGATCCGTTGACGGGGGAGACGAGGAGTGCGCTGCCACGGCCTGGGTGGCTTGCTGATATGCGGGAGGACGGCGCGGTTGTTGAGGTTGAGGTACGGCCGCGGAAGGATGGGGGAAGCATATGGGGTAACAGTAAGGGGAAGAGCGGGAAGGTGAGGGTTGATGGGAAGGATGTGGCTGTGATTGGGGAAAGGGAGAGTTTGACAAGCCTTGGGAGGGAAGAATTGTTGGATGATAGAGTGGCAAAGATGGGAGTTCTTTCTCGGTATGTTTTGTTTAATCATTCAGTTTGCTGTCAAAATTCTCCTATCATTGAATCATTTTTTGTTCTTGGCTGTCATTGTTTCTGACTTGTTTCGTTATGGGTGGACAGGATACCGAGCGAGTCGGAACCATTACCTCAAGAGCTTAAGCTTCCTGTGGGTATTGCGGACGAACTGGTAGATGCTGCGGTCACACGGTCGTCGACACCTGATCAGCCCGTGGTGGAAGCCAGTGCCGTTCCCGAGCGCAAGGAAGATTCGGAGAACAAGGTATGGTTCCGTTGTGGAGATGGGATAACCAAGTCTGACGGGAGTTTGCAGGCAAGCGAGCAGGAGGCGGCGTCTTTGCCGTCGACATTAATGCCGCGCGTTCCGCACGTGGGGACTGGAGCTGGAGCTGGAGGGGGATTACTTGGGTTTTTGCATGGGTATAATAATCCGCTGGCGCGGTTCACGATGACTACGACGGGGACAGCGATAACGAATGGGACGACGGAAAATAATAATATTACGACAAAGACTAATTCCGAAACTACACCGAGTAGCGCGGGAGAGGAAGCCAAGACACCGAAGGTGCCTGCTGTGGAGGTTGTGGTGGAGAGAGGCGCAGCGAGGAGTGGTACTGCGAGGCGACAATTTCCGCTGTCGACTGTCCTCGTGGTTGGGCTAATCGCGTTCTTGATTGGGTCATTGCTTCGGTCGTTGTTGTCTCCTGCTGATTTTATCTACTTTGTGACGGATGCACGGGAGGTGGAGGAGAGTAGTGGATGGAGAGAGATACGAAGGTTATTAGAGGTCAAGTACGTAGTAGGCGGCTGGGATTTCCAGGTAGCAGTAGTACGGCGACATTAATTCGGAGATATGAATGATTTATCGGCAAGTGGCGAAGATTGGGTCGGCGATGAAATTGGAATGGACATGTCCTTCGAGTTTGCTTGGAACCCCCGAGCGACGACCAAAGACCCGCCCTGCCCGCCGGAATATCTCTCTCCGCTGTCCTCTCTCGTCTTTAATAAACCCACATAGCCAACGGCCTCAAGAGGCTTGTCTTGTCATTCTCGCTGGACTCTCTATTCATGGCTACTGCCCCTCAGCCGGGCCAGGCTCAGCCTACCCCGCTTCCCCTCGATAACTCTCCCCCAACTCTCTCCTGGGAGGGTGAAAAGATGTCAGTATTACCGCTCCAACTCTTGTATTCATCTAATACTTGTCCAGGTTCAACATCTATATCCATGACTATTGCTTCAAGCGCGGCTTCCGCAAGACTGCACGCGAACTCATGCAAGAAGCAGAAATACCCCCAGACGCCAATCCACCCATCAACGCCAGGCAGGGCTTGCTCTTCGAGTGTGTCCACAGACTATCCTATTTTCCCACCCGCTCATATCCATTTCAGGTGGTGGAGCGTATTCTGGGTCCTCTTTACTGCCAAAGCCAACGGACAGGGCTCTGACGAGGCATTGCTGTATACCCAAGTGTGTAATAATGTTATCATCCGAGGTATCGCTCAATTTCTGCGTGCAGCATCAGGCAAACCAGCTGCTCCAACGCCAGGCTAGCCAGCGAACCCAGCCCATTCCAGGTCAAACTCCTCCCACCGGCCAACCACCACAACCCGGCATGCCCCACCAACAGCCACCCATGGCCCGCCCCCCAAATGGCGTCAATCCACGCCCAGGAATGATGAGCTTCCCTTCCAATGGTCCCATGCCAAACGGCGTCGGCCCTCCACCAGGATCCCTCCAATCCGCTCCATTCGGCATCCCTCAGCCAAACGGCATCCCAGGCCAGCCCGGTGGTCCACCACCACCACCAGGCTCCAACCCTGGCCAACCTTTCCAAATGCTTCCCGGCCAACGCCCCGGGATGCCCCCACAGCAGCCCCCACAGCAAGGCCAGCAGCCCCAGCGCGGTTCAAACCCCAACGGGCCATTCCAATCCCCTAACATGGCCACGTCCCCTCAAAACCCTCCAGGCCCGCCACAGCACTCCCAGCCGCCCATGGGCCAGCTCGGGCCCGTCCCACCACATCGCGGCGGCATGCTTCCCCCAAACCAGGGTATGAACCCCATGAACCCGCAGGGCCCACCGCAAGGCACTGCGCCGCCGTCGCAGTACCCGCAGATTGGCCGATCGCCTAGCCGCGCTGCGACTCCGGGCCAGGGCCAGGGGGGCATGATGCATCCCAGTCCGTCGTTGACGAACCGACAGCCGCCCGGGGGCGTACAGATGCTCCCTGGGAATGTCGAGTCGATGAATGCTCAGTTCATGTCGCTCCCTCAGGGCGTCGTGCAGTCAATTAGGACTGAGCTCGGTATCCAGGCAAGCGACGTTGCGAGTTTCAGCAATGCGGAAAAGGTGTTGTGCTATTTTTTTCTGTGATCCGTTGTGTTTCGTACTGATGATGTGTTTTTATTAAAGACGAGGATATTGCACGTCGCGAGGAATAAATACGGTCAGCAAGTCAATCTTGGTGGAGGTCCACCGGATAATGCAGCTGCGGGACCTTCCAACATGGCGCAGATGCAGAATCAGGCTCAACGTAATAACAATCGAAACCAACCACCACAGCAGCCACCACAACGAGGCGGAAAGCGAAATAGCACATCCCCTGAAGAAGAGGTACGTTTTTTTTTACATGCACACACTACACATCCTCTGTTCCTTCTATTTCGAGAATACGAAGAATGTACTGACGTTACTTCCTTCCTTTTTTCTTACTCGTTTTAGCACGAAACCCTCCCACGCAATGACCACTCCCCGCCTAGCAACAAACGTATACGCCGTTCGCCAACGGAGCAGCCCGCCATCCCCCCAATGAACTACAACCCCCAGCAGCAGCAGCAGCAGGGGCAGCAGGGACACCCGCCACAGCCCCAGCCCGGACAGATGATGATGGGGCAGCCGGGGCCAGGGATGATGGTCATGCGCGGTCCCCCAGGTGGCCCAGGGCCCGGCGGGCCTATGGGGATGGGGGGCGTGAATGTTAACGGCGGCCCGCATCCTGGGCAGCCGCCTATGGGAGGCGGGGGCCCCATGGGCCTTGGCGGAATGGGAATGGGAGGGCCACAGCCACCGATGGGGATGCAGGGGATGCATATGGGAGCAGGGGGCGGCGGTGGCGGGATGCCGTCGCAGATGCATCCTGGGAGTTTGACGCCGCATATGCAGGTGCGTTTTCCTGATTCTCTCGGAGTAGGATTCGAAGAGGCTCATTGGTTTCCTGTTTTGGTTCCTTGGTGTCGTTTTTTTTATCTCGTTATGGTGTTATTTTTGTTTTGGTGTTTGTTCGTGTGCTTGTTCGCGGTTCTCTTCGGGTGTGGAATTAGAATCAGCAGATGCAGGCGAGGAGTGAGGCGATGCGCCAGCAGCAGCAGCAGCAGCAGCAACAGCAACAGCAGCATCAGATGCTCCCCAAGGGCCCGCAACCTGGTGGGATGGGGGGTATGAACGTTGGTTCTCCGCCGTCCACTGATCCCTCACAGTTCAACCTCGGCGGTGGGCCTGGAGGTCCACCAGGAGGCTTCCCTCCAAACCGTCTGGGCGGCCCAAACAAGAATCAAATGATGCCCCCGCCTTCACCAGCGTTGAACGGACCCGGGCCCTCAAAGGACGTCAAACCGCCACAAGGGCTCATGGCAGGCGGCCCCGGGGGTGGCAAGGGCCCGCTCCAGCAACAGCAACAGAATCCTAATATGCCTGCTAACCACAGCTCACCGAGGAACCCGCCGCCTGGGCAGCAGCAGAACAACGCTGGGCAGACGCCGAATGGCGCTGGTCCGCCGACGCCTGCGCCTGGGGGCCCACAGCAGGGACAGGTTGGACCGCAGCCTGGTGGGGGACCGCCCGGTGGGATCGGGATAGTGCCGAATATGACGTCGCCGTCGCCGAGTGTGTTGCTTGGCGGGGGGGGAGGCGGGGGCCTGGGGGGGATGGGACTGATGACGGGAAACCAGGATCTGTTCCCAAATGAGTTCATACAGAACGTGGCGGAGTCGTTGGATGACTTTGACGCGAGTTTCATGCAGCCGACGGGGGATATCAATTTTGAGAGGGACTTTGGGCAGTGGTTTAATCCGGATGATACGATGGGGTTGGATATGAAGTAGGCCCCTCCCCCCCTCCCTGGATGTGTGATTGGATATTGGTCTTGGCGTAGATTTGGGATGGAGGGTTGGGAATTTTGGGAGGGAGTGCTGCGTCCGACGCGTAGTCCGACGCGTAGAGGGTGGAGGATGGGTGGGTGGGTAGGGTGGATGGTAGCGGGATGGATGGTTGTGCTGAGATAGACACTCCTATGGACGTGCCTACGGACTGGTCTCGCAGTGTCTCTTCCGAGGTATCTGCTCGAGCGCGTGCAGTCGGCCACGCCGCGTTGTCGTCGTCCGTGGCCCCGATATCCGCTCGTGACCCAAAAACCTACGTTTTGATGAATGGGAATGGCGAATAGGAACCCTGTCACTTTCGCCTTGGTTTCGGTTTTCCCTCGTTCTGGTTGTTGGACGGACCAGGTGGTGGTAGTTCTTTCTGTATATCTTGCTTCGTTGCTGCTGTTTTTAGATCCCATTGTTGTCTATCTCTGTCCTCGTCTGTCCTGTCCACTCATCTTCCCTTTCTCCTCATCCACTGCCTTCTATTCTCTCAACCACTCGTCCATTCCCGATCAATATTCTATATTCCTCTCCTTGCCATATATGTTTCACCTACTATCTACCTTGGCCTCCTTGCCTCCCTTTTTGCTTCTGTGCTTGCTGTCCCGTGTTTTTTAAACGTTATCTGCTCAGGTTCTGCTTCCTATTACTACCTCCTACTTTTACTACTTTTTACTTTCTATTCCATTTACCCCGCTTTATCTCGCTACCTACCCCATCTCGGTTGTACTCTAAAAGTCTTGTTGCATGTACAAATGTCCTTAATCATAGCCTCTGGATGGAGAGTGGACATGTTTGTGATCGGAGGGGCCCTATAGCGAAGACATGGGATGTTTAAGACTGATAGTTGATCAGGCGAATAGCTTTTTGGAGTACTGATTCTTGGGTGTGGCGGGCAAGTGATTCACTAATTTTATGTGGCGGGCTGGTATATTTACTCCTACTCTAAAACTTGATTCTTCTGTGGCGGGTTGATGCCTCTTATCTTTCAGCGCCTACAACAAGACTCTCCAGATGCTAAATATAGCCAAAACAACGAGGCCCTGACATGGTTTTAGTGTTCTGAAGTAAATTATAGAGGGCTGTTCAACCTGTCAGGTACCCAAGCAATTGCTGGCCGCTGGGGTTTTATCACGAACCACGGGTCACATCTGTGTTCGAATTGAATGAATTGCTAAATACCTCACACTGAAGTAAGTAATGCTTGCCTACCACTTGCATCAATCAAATAAATAATACATTTATATCACTCGCGAACTTTGGGACTTCAGGCCTTCAGGCCTCAGGATGGACGGATGAACTCTGGGACGGACAGACGAGGGACGAACTTTTCTGGAAACGATGACGTCGTTTTTCGGCAATTGCTGTCCAAATTTGTCTTTATTCCTCCATGACTGTCCTGACACCACTGAACGACATCACTTTTGACGATCAGGGGAAAAGAGTATGGGTGTCACTCCTTCGCGCTGAACAAACGGCAGGACCAGAACGACCAAATATTCTGATACCCTCATCGGTGTTCGCCTGTGTTAGGCCACCTTGTAAGTCCCTATCTATTGCTACTTCGATTGGACGACCAGTGAACAGGTAACAGTCAAATCTAGTGAAGGAGCCCGCAAAACACCATCTCAACACCCATCCCGCACTTTCTTTGAGGGTGCTGTACAGAGCGTCGTAGATGATATGGCCAAAGCCCCAACGACCAAATTAGACTCCAAGGAACAGGCACGGTCACTATATGCGTATTTATCCCTATCTTAGCTCATTTCACTTTCTAGGCCCCTATTTCGAGGTGGCCATCGATGCAGAGTCACCGGTATGTTCGACACACTTTCCTGCAACACATACCCGGCCGTTGAAGCAAAGCGCGTGGCTGAAGGTGTTCGGAAAGTCAGAACAGAAGTGGCCCACGTCTTGTCCGAATCTGCAGAGGATGGTGAACCAGTTAGTTTTCGCCCACTTTGCATGTTGCCACGATTTTTGAATTCTATGCCGCAGACATATGGTTCAATAGCACTCGCATTTCTGAAGCTACTCGGTCTTGGGGACATCGTCAATCGAATTCTTGGCGGGAATGTAAACTCTTTGGTGAATGTCCTGACGATGGCGACAAACACTCACTACGAATTCAATTTGATGAATTTATGGCTTGAGCCAGTGCCTCATCAGGCAAGTCACGCCTCCTTCCCTTTCTCGCTGTAATTTTAAAGTGGTCGAACAGATGAATACATACGGTGTGTGCGGACCCTATGCCAACGACAGAGAATCAGTCTTAGGATCACCTTTGGAGCGTATCATATTTGATATCAGCCCAGAAGTTGAAGCAGAGTGTATGTGACAGAACAGGCCACTTCCTGATCTGCCTAGCCTTGAACTTCTGACTATTCATGCAGCTTGCTCCCGTGTCGCTCATTTGTCAGGTGCTGCTGAGCAAGCCGATACTATCCTCCACGACTTGGAACTATCTACAGTTATGTCGTACGATGGAGGTATGGCTGATCTGCTGGCTTCACGGTTGGCAATGGTTTTGTCACCAGCGGTTGATGTACATAGATGAACTGTAAACAGCTTCAGTAGCTTTTGTGTCTCCACTGTTGTCTATCTCTGTCTCGTCTGTCCTGTCCTCTCTTTCTTCCATTTTTCCTCTTCCACCTGCCGCCTTCCATTCTCCCAATTATCCGATCACTATTCTATATTCCTCTCCTTGCACATATATGTTGCCGCCTACTATCTACCCTGCCTCCTTTTTTGCTTCTGTGCATGCTGTCCTGTGTACATTTTTTTAAAACATTATCTGCTTGGGTTCTGTTTCTATCACTACCTCCTACATTTACTGACTTCTTCTTTCTACTTCTCTCGCTACCCACCCCATCTCGGTTGTACTCTAAAGGCCTTTATTGCATGTACAAATGTCCTTAATCATAGCCTCTGGATGGAGAGTGAATATGTTTGCGATCGGAAAAAAACATGGGATTTCAGGATTGAAAGTTGACCAAGTGAATAGCTTTTCGGGCTATTGATTCTTCTTGTGTAGCAAGCAAGATATGTATTCCTGGGGAACTTGATTCTTGTGTGGCGGGCTAATGATTTCCTCACATCTTTCAGCGCTTACAAAGGGTTTAGGCGCCAAGTATATTAAACAAGTGCTGTCGACAAGCGTTACGATTGTCTGAATATTACCTTCCTCATGTCGTCAGGTGCATACAGCCCGAGAAGCTCCCAAGATTCATTCAAGCGATATTCTAATTCTACTAACACTGGTAACTTGGGGTACGGAAGGGTAGACGATCCTAGTAAGCGCGTATAGATTACACATCGAGATGCAATTCAACATACTGATGGAACCTAGCACATTTAGGGCACAGGTGTACATGGTCCAATATCCAAAACCCCGCTGAAGAATTCGGATCAGAATGGGTGTCCTTCGCACTGGCAGAGATATTTGAGGAGGCGAGGGTAGCGAACCTGCAGGCAATAGCCTTCACAAACGACCCGCAAGTTTGCATATGCTCTGGCTTGAACATGTGGGAGAGAGCAGTTTATCTGATGAGGGCATTTGAGAGAAAGATGAGGCGAGGAGGTAACGAGGATGAATTTGACGGGACACATGAAGATGAACTACGTTTCATGGTATGCTGGTCAATTTTATCCTTCAGGTGCACGGCCTTGGTACTCACTTCATCTTGTGTTTCGCCACCAAAGCTTGCGTATAGTTATCCCGAGGCCGTGAAGATACGAAACGTTCTCGAGGATAAGTTGAATGACTCGGCGTAGTATGTTCTTCAGAGTCCAACCTGGTCGATGCTTTCAAGACCAAGTAGTGTCGGTAGACGACGTAGGGCAGTATGTGGGTACGGCTGGTTTTACATAAGCAGAAGACTCAGACCAAGGTCGTACTGTGCAACTAGTCACGGTAATGTCAGATATATTTTCGGCACTGTGCAAACACATTTCAACGAAGCATCCGAGCATTTGGGGCCTTTGAGCTAGGGTGGGCCCCCATGTTCATGGTTTTGGCCCACGCTATGATTTCCCCTCAGGGTGCCCACTTTCCACATTGCTGGTAGCTATTGTGGTGAAACATTAGCTGCGCGACTCCCCTGGCGCTTCTTGGCTGGTCCCGTGGCCTTCTTCCTGCTTATGGTGCTTTTTATCTTTGACATTCGTATATCACAGTATCCATCACTCTACTTATGTTCTACATGCAATCGTCAGGCATTCATGGCAAGGCAGCCGGGGCTCCATTTGATAACGCAGAAGCAGATTTCATCTTACGTTCCTCCGACAAGCCCATCCCAACAGATTTCCGTGTTTTCAAATTCCTCCTCTCCCTTGCATCTCCCTTCTTTGCTGGCTTGTTCGATCTTCCTCAGCCACCCTCCAATGATGAGAACGAGCTACCAGTCATGGAGATGCAAGAGGATGAACACACTTTGACAATGCTTCTTGGCTTCTGCTACCCAATCAGCGTACACAAGCCACCTATGTTGACCGATCTGAAGGATCTGAGGGCGGTTACGCAGGCCGCGGTCAAGTTTGAGATGCGAAAGGTTGAGGAATATATCCGGGGAGTGCTTGTCCAACGTTTTGTTGACAAGAAGCCTGTGCAATCGTTTGCGATTGCTTGTCATTACGGTTGGAAGCTGGAGGCAGAAATGGCAGCTTATGCTTCACTTCAAATTACCGAAATGGACGACACTTATCAAGAACTGGAACTCATCACAGCTGCAACGTTTCTTCGGCTGAAGGAATATCGTAGGGAGTGTGCGGGTATCGCGAAGGCGCGGGTTTTAGCGCTTGTGATTCTCAGCGCCAACAGTAACAGGCCTTGGGGAGTCAAGTCCAACCAGGCTCGCAAGTGCAGAGGTGTCAAGTACACCACATGTGTTGGGCCGCGCGAGTGGTGGATTGACTGGATGACGAACAATGTCGTCGAAGCTGTCATATCAACTCCTAGACCATCATCTGTCAGCCTGAAGAGCAAAACTCAAATCTGCCCCGCCTGCCTAACAGCTGTTAAGGAGGAGCTTCACAAATACGCGCCTTTGCTATTCGAGAGACTTGAAACAGTGACTTTTAAGGTCAGTCACAAAAACACTTGGCCTACACATGAGTTGATTGTCACGCGCTAGGTGGACCTTGGCATTAAATTTCCAGAAGACTGAGAACGTCCCCATGACGCAATGATGACAGGTGCTTCCCGCCAGGCTGTTACAAGATTCATCTCACGTATGGAGCACGGCCAATCAGATATATATCATATGTAAGACGGAAATACATCGTTCTCGTTCTCACTTCCTTCTACCCCTTCAAAGACGTATTTGCCATTTAAACTTCGAATGTGATATTAGGCGGTCGGTCCTATTCAGCAATTTTACTACCAGATCATGATCCATTTTACACATGAATAAAGGTCGAACGGAGGTACTTATCGTTGCCCAGAAATGACAACCCTTGATATATCGTCAAAAGAGCTTCATCGTACCGCCCAGGTGTCTAGCCATCACCCACAACTTCATCACCTACGAGGTACCCTGATTTCGCCACTGTTTCGCCAGCCTTTCCAGATCGAAAGTCCTGTCAAAGTCCACTTGTAGTATGCACGTCCTTAATTTACAAAGGCTCGTATATAATCGCCAGGATCAACAGATTTCTA